>PVIR01000609.1:68738-151685 GCA_004026965.1 Petromus typicus
AAAAAAAAAAAAAAAAAAAAGAACACAGGACCAGACTGGGGATGTAGCTCAAGCAGTACTGCACCTACCTTGGAAGCACAAGGGTTCAAGTTTGATTCCCGAAAAGAAAACACAGGGCCATGTGGAAGAAAGGGAAAGGAAGACAGAAGTGGCAGGAGCTGGAGGGTGGGATCGGGAGCTGCAGAGGCCAAGGGGACCTGCCCAGGCTGGGCACAGAGCTTAGGTTCCGTGCAAAGTGCATCCTAGGCCAGGCGGGGACATGAGCTGATGAGTTGTCTTGAAGGCTTCCTCTGGCTGGTCTGGGCCAAATGGATGTTTGAACAGAGGCTGGGCTAGCAACCTATGGAGTAGATGGAGGGCCTGGCAGGGTCTAGACAGGGGACAGTGGCACAGATAGGGCAGACGCAGGCAATGGAAAGAAGGCAGAGACCAGGGGTGTATTTGGAGGTAAGGTTGACAAGACTTGCTAGTGGTTTCTGTGACATCAAAGAAAAAGAGAGGAAGTGAGGGCTGTCAATGGTTTCTGGGTTGGAAGCACAGCTGGGACCCTGCGTGGGGTCCCAGGTGGGATCCCGCCCCAACTTCACAGGAGCAGAGAATATTTCAATCCAGGTCCATAGTGGACATCAGGGACATATGAGACCGGTAGGGACCTCTGGGCTTGGAGCTAGGGCTGAAATCAGGATCTGTAGGCTCTTTGCCGAGGCTCCTAGCTCACCACATTGGTGGAGCAGGCACCCGTGTCCTGGCCTGTGTGATCAGTTCTGAGAGTGTGGACACCAGTTGGCAGAGCCTTGGCAGCCGATCCAAATCACCTTTCAGTCATTTCCATAGTGTTTTTGGCAGCTACAGTGACGCCCAGGCAAGGCAGAGCCTTTTAACAGAGCTTTGAAAGCAGTTTTTAAAAATACCTTTCGAAGAGCTATTTAAATCCTCCCATCTATAGCAGAATTAATACACAAATGTAGCACCTTAATTGGATTCCTCCTCAAAAGGAGAAGGTGGGAAGCCGTTTCCTCCCGTGACACCGCCAGGTGCGCAGCAGGGAGGTTCCGGGGAAGCCCTGCTATTAAGGCACCTGATCTTCACAACAGCCTTACAAGCTGGAACCCCTGGTATTCTTGCTTCCCTTTTAGAGAGGGGGAAACTGAGGCCCAGGCTAATTAAGAAGGCTGGGAGGCTTAGCTTCATTTTAGAGATGAGGGAATCCGTCTGTCTGAGGTGACAGAGCTCTGGGAGCCCAAACATCGTTCTCCTGCTGTTTGTGCTTGGGCCCTCCCGAGCCTTCCTGCTGCTTTTGTGTCTCAGTGGCCTGGTGGCTGGTTGTTACCCACCTCCCACTCCAGTTGACACCATGGAGTCCCAGGCTTGTGTGGCCCAGAGCTCCTGCACAGGTTGATGTCAGATCCAGAGCAGAAGCCTCGTGCAGTGATTCTCAGGGGCCCCTGGGGGCCTAAGAATGAGGTCTACCCCCCTTGGGCCGGACAGTTAGCTCAGTGGTTCCAGCGCCTGTCTTGCTAGAGCAAGGACCTGGGTTCGATCCCCGCTACCCACATACCATACTGGGCATGGAGACTCACGCCCAGCAGCAACCAGTACCACATACCATAGTGCCGGGCGTGGTGGCTCATGCCTGTAATCCCAGCACTCGGGCGGCAGAGGCAGGAGGATTGCTGTGATGTGAGTTTGAGGCTGAGCTCAGGGCCAGCCTGAACTACAAAGCAAGACCCTATCTCAAAAAAACCTGAAAAAAAAAAGAATGAGGTTCCCCAGCTAGGACTCCAGGGCTCTGGGCAGCAGACTATCAGGGGTGTCCAGGGTGCTTCCGAGTCTCTGTCGACTTTGCCCCTCATAACTTGCTGTCATTGTGGTGTTCAGACTCAGAGTCAGAGTGTCAGTGGCAGAATGGCCTCAGTGGCCACCCCTTCCCACCGTCTGACAGCCTCCCCGGGAGACAGGCCCAGAGAAGAGGGAGCGTGGCCAGGAGAAGGAAGCCAACCGCAGGCTTACCCAGCTCCTGCAGGTGAGTGTGAGGTCTAGAGCACCTGAGACCTGCACTAAGTGTGGAGGAGTCGGAGCCAAACCGCAGGTGCGGGGCTGAAGCAGCTGGAGCTGGCTGGCGGGGAGGCAGGCAGCACCCACACCGCCGCAAGGCTAGGCCACCCTCCCACCTGACTCACGTCATCCCCACTCACATCCTGTGCCTCTTCCCCACCCACAGGGCCGGTGCTCCCAGCTCTGTGCCATAGTTCCTTCCACCCAGCCGGGGCCCTGGGCAGGCTGCTGTCACTCGCACTGGCACATGCCCACTCCCCAAACACACAAGGGCCCAGGTTTCTCAGGCTTTGTTGCCCTTATCTGAGCAGTCAGCTGCTGGAGAAGCACTTGCGCTGCCGTGACTTTTCACTTCTATTCTCGTCCTGCCCAGATCCGTGTCTCTGTCTGTGTCAGTGGGAGAGTCTGACACAGTAGGGCCACTCAATAGCTCACAACACAAGCAGAATCCATGGCCTGGGGCTGGCTGTCAGCCCCCAGCAGCTATGGGAGACTAGGACATGGACAGTCTGGCCTGGCCCCATGGGCAGACTCTCTCTCTACCCTTCACCCCTTGTCACCGAGTGTTGCCCTTGGTTGGCAATGTGATGCTCCCTGCGTACTTACACATGGCTCCTCTTTCTCCTGAAACCCTGCTGTGCCTCCTGAGATTGCCCAATAAATACCAGCCCATGGGCAAGGGCCTTGGTCAGAGCCAGCCTCAGGCCTTGGCCCCATCTGCTACCAGCTGCACTTGAGCTGGGGCAAGTCGCTCAATTTTTCTGAGCTTCCATTCGTTGTCCCTGCCTCCAAATGAGGGCAACCATCGCACCTGCCCCTGAGGGTTGGCACATGACGAGATGCAGTATAGGGCGTGCTAGCTCTGTGATCCGCACAGGTGGAGCACTCAGTAAGTGGCAGGGAGCGCCATGATACTTTCTCGTTATCAACTGGCTTATCTCTGGTTGCTCCTGGCTCCCAGGGCTGCACAGAAAGGAAGTGAGAACATGGCCATGGGCTGGGTGGCCCTGTGTCTCCTGAGGTCAGTGGGAGGGGGCAGGCTTCCTGGAGGGGGACTGTGAAAGTTGGTGTGCTGATAAGAGACAGACAGAGGCAGAAGGAAAGGAGCATTACTTAAGCAAGTAGCTCACGTGATGCTGGGCCCAGCAAGCCCAGATTCTGCAGAACAGGCCGGAGACCCAGACAGATCGGGTGTGGTGGGAGGCCGAGCGGCACCACTGGCTGCATCCTTCTTCCAGGGCCTTGGCCTTTTCCTCTGGAGACCTTCAGAGGTTGGAGGCCCACTGCCATCATGGAGGATGAGCTGCTAACCAAAGCTTACTATTTAAACACTAGTCTCTTCTGGAACACCCCCCCTCCAACAAGATACACCAAGCCTGGTGTGACAGGTGATTGAGGCCTCATCAAGTTGGCTCCTAATATAGACCAGGCCGTCGGGGCACAATTCTCCACCAGCATCAAGGGCTTTGGGCCTGGGGCTCCACCCTGCCTGCTGCATCATCTCCCACTAGATCTCCACCATAGGTAAGAGCCTTCACAGAGGGATGCTGCACAGAAGAGCCAGGTGCCCTCTGTGTCCTGTGACCAGAGCCAGGCCTCTAGGCAGAGAATACGAACAGTGAGTACCCTGCTCAGACTTGAAGAGAAGGTCTATGCTGCCAGCAGGGACCCTGATGGGTGCCTACAGCCTTGGCGAGGCCCCGCCCACAGCCAGATTCCCAGCTGACACTGACAGGTGCCTCTGTGAGCCACAGAGAAAGCAACTCAGGGACGCTGCAAGCCAAAGGCCACTGCAGCACCCCCCAGCTCTGTTGGGGGCAGGGCAGGCCCAACTCCTGGGAGACCAAGGCGTGGCTCCTTTAAAGTGACGAGTGTGGGGCAGCAACTTATGCCACTCCCAGGAAAGGTTGAGATCGATTCTACCGCTTTTATCTTTCCTTGAGGCTCAGCATGATGAAAAGTGGCCTCTATCTATGGCTGATAAATAACCAGGAACTTGCTGTATCTGCTTTCATTTGATTTTCTTGAACAATTACTGCCAGCATCCCTGATGTTCAGAGGCTGAGATTTTTAGTGGCCCAAAGAACTTCCCAACTGAGCCTGAGCCCACCAGGGACTTGTTTGAAATGTTCTTTGGTGCTTAGAAAGCACCAGGCCTCATTGGTGGAAGAGCTCAGAGCAAAGTGTTTCAAGTTCTAGACACAAACATTTCCTGCTCTCCGGGACAAGCCTGTAAAGGGATAGTCCTCACCCCTGCCTCAGACCCAGGGAAACTGCCCTGCCAGCCCCTAGCTGCTAATATCTCTCCTGCTGCCTCAGGCCAGGGCTGCCTGGAGCCAGACCAGCTCCTATCTGTGTCATGTAGGCATTATGCACAGAGAGGACAGTCCTGAGCCAGAACCTTTGGGAGAGGGGAGAGGACAAGGTGGGGAGGGTCTGGGCCCTTTGGATGCCTGGGGATCAGACTGGTAGTGTTAACCTGCAGAAACCTCCGAGGCAATCTGCACCTCTCTAGCAGAACCCTGAAGGTAACTGAGTGATCCTGGCTCAGCCCCACCTCAGCATCAAAAACGAGCTTCGGGAAGCCAGGAGCTGCATCTTCACTGCCCAAGCAGAAACAACATGTAATACACTCAGAGTGCAAAGGAGGATGGATGGTAGATGAGTGGATGGATGGAAGGATAGGTGGGTGAGTGGCCAGATGAGTAGGTAGATAAATGGAAGATCGATGTGTAAGATGATGTGTGAACAGTCGGGAGGACAAGTGGATAGACGCATGGATGAATGGATTCATGTACGACAACAGGTAAATGCATGATGTCTTAGTAACTTTTCCCATGGCTAAGACAAAATACTCGACACTCAAATTTAAAGGAGGAAAAGTTTATTTGGAATACAGTTCATAGTTGGCTGGCTCCACGGCAGAGTGACACATAGCAGAGGGACATCACAAAGGAGAAACAGTTCATTGCTGGCAAAAGAGAGCATAAGCAAGCAAGGGACAACCATAACTCTTTCTACACCTTTTATCTTTTCCAAGATACTTAGAGGAGACAGTGCTCACACCCCTAACCCTAGTGCCCTTGGTCCTAGCCTCACATCATGAATCAATCCCAGCATCACACACTCCAGATGCAGCCATCTCTAAAAAGTCCCATCTGTGACCACACGAGACCTTGGAGGGACAGCTAGAAGCAGCCCTAAAAAGTGGCTGAGTGGATGGATAGATAGAGGAGTGTGGATGGATGGATGGGTGAATGAGCAGATATATGGATCATTGGATAAATGGATGTACAATGGATTCATGGGAAGGTGTGTATATATCTTACTTTCTTATCCCTAAGTCAAAGTACATGGCACCAATAAGTTAAAGGAGAAAAGGCTTATTTTATAGCTCAGTTTGTAAAAGTTCCAGTCCATAGTTGGCTGGCTCCAAGGCAGAGTGACATGGCAGAGAAGCATGGCAGAGGAGAAACAGTCCATGGCAGGGTAGGCAGGAAGCAGCATACCTTCCTCTTCTTTCCATTTTATTCCATCCAGGCTACAAGCCTATTGGTTGGTGCCGCCCACACATGTGATGAGTCTTCTCTCTTTAGTAAACCTATCACCCATACACAGAGCCATGCTAAACTGATCAGTGATTGATCCAGTATCTTGCATCCATGGTCTAGCTTCACACCCACAATGCACTCACCTGCCAAATGCCCCACTAAGAGTGCATGAGGTCCAGGGACATCTAGACATAACCGCATGCAGCTTGGTAGATGGGGGTTATAAAGTGTGAATGGGTCAGTGGCTTGAATCTATTTTCCAGTCTTGGAAGCATTGTCACATCCTGAAGAAAACAATCCTATTTTCTGACTCCAAAACACAAAACCATGATGGATTCTCTAGAGGAGAAAATTTGGACTCAAATTAAGAAACATTTTGTAGCAGCCCAGATTGGCATTTGGTGATGGATGTCGTGGAGAGAGTGAACTCATTCCCCATGAGTGTGCAGGAAGAGAGTCCACTGGGGGTAGTGGACAGTGCCCTTGGGCTAGTGTCCTTCCATCACTGAGCTGCCATGACTCATGTGAGCCCCTGCTCTGGGCCAGATCAAGGAATAGGGCATTCTGGTCAGCCTCAGCCCTATAGGAACCAATGCTCTGCCTTTGCTGCCATGGCCCCATGCGGGGTCTCCCTTCTACCCACCTCCAACAGCTCCCAGACACTACCCAGCGCACCTCAGGCAGACATGCAGAAGCTGAGGACAGAGGCACGTGACCATCACTGAGGGAGGGGGGGAGAGAGTAGATGGAGAAGGTGCTGCCAGAGCCTTGCTGGGCCAGGTCAGAGCTGGGTTGAGCCTGCTGGGCCTGGTGCTGAGTTGCTCAGGGTGGCTAGGAACTCCTTTAAAACCAGGTGTTTGTCTGTGACATCCGGCTGCCTATGAAAAGCCAGGGCTCAAGGAGCAGAAAAAAACCCTGAAAGAGAATCCAGGGCCCCAAGCAGATGCTACCAGGACCCATCCCCTCTGCTGGCAGGGTCCCTTCACCCCATGTCAGTCCCCTCGGTGTTTCTCTTTAGATAATCCAATTGCTCATGGCATCCACTCTGCCATCAATTTGATCTGAGCTCCAGGGTGCAGCCAAATTCACCTTGTTCTGCCTACATAATGCAGATAGTGAGGCTATTGACAAACTGTCATCTGCTAGAAAGTGGCTTCGACACACCAGAAGCTCCAGGGGCCCTAACACCTTGGCCAGCCACAGGTCTGGCCTCTGGCTGCACAGAGGAAAGCCCTCCAAGAATGCCAGGCCTTGGCGGGTCCCCTGTGGACACATGAGGTGTGAGCCCTGCCAGACTCCTTCCAGATCATTCTGCTGGGAAGGTCTGGGAAGGACCAGGAGCTGGTTCCTGGAATTGGCATTGTGTGGCTGAAGGAGCCACTGGGTCCTGTGGGGCTGGGTGCTGGGTCTGTGCCCACCAGAGCCAAGTCTTGGGCTCTGAGGACATTCTGTCCTCTCCCTGCCCCCATCACCACCTGCACCTCGCCTGCCTCCCAGAGGTTGCTGATGAGTGGCTGCTCTTCCCTGAGCCTGAGTTGGATTTTTTTTTAATGTTTAAAAATTCCTAGCAGCGTGGCAGGTGCCCGGCTGCCGGGTCACCCCATCGGCTGTTCTGTCATCAGACATCATGTTTACCCGTCAGACACTGTTTTCCTGACACTCAACACTCAAAATAATGATCTCGTTGGAGCAGCTTCATGAATGATTCATGAGGCTCTGCTCAACTTTGGGTTAACAGCGAATCAAAGCCCCTCAGAAGGACGCTCAGCAGCAGCAGGAAGGTGAGCTTGGGTGGCGCAGCTTCCCAGATCCCAGGGTGCCCAGGGTCCCCAGGGCCCTCCTTGAGGCCCAAGGCTCAGCCAGGCCTGGGGAGATGGACATTGGGGGCCTGGCTGTCACCACATGTTCTGGTGACCTTGAGGAGGGAACCCAGGGCAGATCCCGCAGCCCAGTGGATCTCCACCACCAAGTGGCAGCATGACCTTGAGCAGGTCGCCTTTCCTCTCCAGACCCCCTTTTCCTGCAAAGCCAGGGTGCGGCTCTCCCCCAAGGTGTCAAGGGCCAAGAGGGCAGCTTGTGGACATATTGCAAATGCGACCGCTCACAGCATCTGCTGCTATGACACACATATACTCACACACACTCATACTCGCACACTCACGTGCTCACACACATCCTGGCCTTCATGTTCTCATCTGCGAAATGAAAGGGCCAAGCTCATAGATCCCTGCCTCCTCCCCTGGAAGAGGGCACAGGCGGCACCTGGTCAGCCTGCACATGCAGCTCCCACAAGGGACAGGATGGCCTCAGCTGGTGGCAGCTTCTCAGAGATGTTTCCTAATGGCACTCTGAATGGTAAAACTTAGAGGGCATGGAGCCAGGCCCCTCCCAGTGTGCACAGCCTGGGGAAGATTGATCTCAAACACATGCATGCAGCAGGGGTAGGGGACAAACAGAGAGCCCTCCAGACACCACCGGCTCAGCACGCACCGAACTTCAGGACTGGACTCAAAGGGAAGGATGGGGAGCCCAGAGCCCATTTTCCCTCCTCCATGTGCTCCCTGGGGGACAATGGGGTCCACTCCATCGCTGCCACATACCCAGCTCCTGCTCCTGGCTTCTGCCACTGAATTTTTGAGTAATGAATATCAGTCAAGGAAAGGAATTGATGGAAATGTATTGAGTGGAGCAGATGTTGTGTCAGATGAGAACAAGTTTGTACAAGTAGCCACACAACCATCTAACTGGCTGGGTTAGATCCCTCCCCTCCAACATTGGCCTTTAAAGATGTTCTAACTTGCTAGGTCCATTGGGTCCTGACTACAGGGGAAAAGGAGGGGAAACAAACAATCAGAGGCACAATTCTGTGTCATTGCAACAGGTTTCTGCCACCCCCTGAAGCAGGATTCAGCCTCATCCAGGCAGTCTGTGGCTTTTCCTTTTCTCCCTGAATGGCTTGGGAGCCCCCAAGGAAATGGGACCTTGTCCTGCACATGTGGCTGGACAGTGCCACCACAGGTCCAGAAACACTTCCAAGTCAAGACGATGGCTGAGAATCCAGCATGGGGGGAAAAGCCAGGCACTTTGCCAGGATACAGATGCCTGGTCTGCAGGCTGCGGTGTGTCCCGGGACGTAGCACACAGGCCTGGCAGTGGAACCGAGCTCTGCCCTTTACATGTGTGTGGCCCTAGACAAAGTGCCTCACTGTGTGGAGCATCCTTGTCTGTAAAATGGGCCCATTGAATGTTTGTGTTAGGCAGTGCTGACTAGAAAACAGAAGTAGTGCAAAATAAGCACGCATGTAAGAATTTACAAGACTGGTTCACAATGGCCACACACAGTTGGATGTGGAAGAGTACAGAGCGACTGTCTGCACCCTGGAGACTGAAGAGGCCAATCGAAGGTCTGGGGCTCCCTATAGTGTCCCGTGTGAGTCCATTTCAGGAGGCTGGTGGATTTGCAACAGAAGGCCGGAATCCATGCCAGAAGGTAGAAGGATATGCACCAGAAGCCAGGAGCTGATGCGCAAAGTGAAAACTAGAGCTCCTCTGACAAACAGAAGCAGATCTGTCCCTCTTCACTCCCGCTTCATACCGTCCCAGGCACGAGCTCCACATCCCCAGGTGTGGGATTGCTGAGCCATTTAGCAGAGCTTCTCTTACTCGGGGTGACAGTCAATCAACCATCACATCACCCTGCCCCTGCAGGACCCATGAGAAGCCCCAGGGTGCACGGGCTTGTGTGGGTGCACAGTGCACACCAGAGAACCCCGCCAGCCCAGAGTCGGGGTCCAGGGAGAGGTGGGGCTGGAGCGGAAGGTGTGAAAGCGGCAGCCCTGCTGAGACAGGGAGCAGGTTCTCTCCCAGCTAGCAGTCTGGGCCTGCTGAGGTGGGCATGACAGGAGCCTATTCGTGCTGGATCCCACATCCACGCACTCTGGATATTTTTTTCTCAAAGATGGGGACCCCCATCTTACACTTCTTTAATGTCCTCACCATGGCATCAGCAGGTGCCCAAGCAGACCCATGACTACACAATACAGGGTTGGGAAGAGACAAGGAGGAGACCCTGAGAGTTTGTTCTGATGCGGAACTGGTGTGGGCATAAGCGCTGGCACCTGGCCATGCAGATGGCATTTCCCAAAAAACCAGAGCCCAAGGCAAAGACAGAGCCCTTTCTGAGCCCTGCTGAGCCCTGACATTTGTCTGCCCTTTTATCTAGCACCAGCTCTGTGCCTGACAATGTGCCAGGCTGACCAGGGAGGAGGGTTACAAGTGGCAGGTAGGGGCTGGAATAATGGTCCCAGGCTGGGCAGAAGCAGCCAGAAGGGGCCTCAGTGCAGCCCACGTGGTCCCCACCATGAGGAGCCAGAGCTGAGGTTTGGAGGACGGCTAGAGGTCAGCCAGGTCCCGAAGGACAGGATGCAGAAGGTGCACAGGCAGCTGCCAGCCCCTCTGGGACCTGCAGAAGTATATATGGCATGGTCCTTGCCCACAAGGAGCTGGTGACAAATTGGGGACAAGTTAAATAGAACAAGATTTAAGCTCCATTGCCAGGCACGGAATGGGAACCGTGGCACAGGAAGGTACATGATTAAGTGGCAGATGAATCAAGCCCACTTCATGGGCTCGAAGTCAAAGGAGAACAGTGCGGGGGGCTGGTGGGACACAGGGGCTGGGGTGGCTGGCAGAGCAGACTTCAGTAAGTGAGGTGAGGATCAGAGCACAGAGCCAAGGACAAAAGTCAGGCTATGTCCAAGGACCGTTTGGCTGGGACAGACGAGATGCCGTCAACAGTGGTTGAGAAGGGCCCTTTTCAGAGCATGCCCCTGTACCCGAGGCCCCTGCCCATGCCCAGCCCCAGCGTGGAGCACCCCACTGCAGCCGGAGTTTCCTATTTACGTCTGTCTTCTGCATGCACAAAACCAGACTCCAGAGACAAACAGGGAAACATAACAAGGAGAAGAGATGAAGATTCATTGATGCCAGAACTGACTCTACCCTGGAAAATTGAAATATTTTGTGCGTAATGACAATCGAGTCACCGCACGACCTTCCCAGAATAACTTCCCAGATATATGACAGTGACAACAGCCGGCCCATTGCCACTGACATGCTGAAGGCTCCCAAAGCCACTACTTACAAAATGCCTCCTGTGTTATTAACATTCCTCACCTGGGGATGTTTATGGCTCGTCACTCTTATCAACAGTAACAAATTTTGAGAACCTATAAATGACATCGCACCAGTGATAGAGCCAGAATAATCCACCATCAACCTGCCTGTCCCTGGCTTATCTGATGGGCCCTGGCACCCCCACCACACCCCCATTTCTGTCCTCCCTTACCTTGACCCCCAGAAGCAGCTCTGGCTCAAACTGCATATGCTTTGCCTCACCTGGTGAGAGCTGAGGAGGTTGCAGGGCTGTCGCTGCTTTCTGCTACATAGCACCCCCTCCACACCTGCAGAATGAGGTTCTTTTCTATCCATTCATCCATCACCCATTCACTCTTCCACTTATTCATTCATCCATTCGACAGCTGGTTTGCTGGAGTCCATGCAGTGCAGCAGAAATGCCTGGGCTGTGAGCAGGGTGCAGAGCAGTGGCTTCCATCCCCACCGCCAAGGGCAATGCCAAGCTCAGGGGAGGCCTAGGCACCCAGGATGTCAGAGCCCTCAATGCCCTGGTCCCCCTTCCAAGAGCAGCCAACTGGAAGCTAAGAGCCTGGCAGGGACTACAAGGGTAATACCCCACCTCACTCAAGCCCCCTGCTGGCTGATGCTGAAAACTGTCTCAGAGATACACAGGCACTGAGATGAAGGGGACATGAATTCAGCAGCAGGCTGTTCCAGGGTGGATGTGAGACAACGCAGCCTGGCTGGCGTCCTCCGGATGTCAGTTTTCTAACCTGCAAAATGAGACTGAAACCATTGTGAGAACTGTGAGAGTCACACAGAATAACACAGGTTGAGGGTGCAGTGTACTTCCTGATCCAAAGGCGATACTTGTGAAAAACCAGAGCTGTTTTAGGGAAGATTCTCTTTGGCCTTTACTTCTTTTAAAAATGTTGAGGTCCCTGTGAGGAGTTCTCATGGCTGTTTGGTATGGAGAGGATGTATTTGATGAGAAAAGAGGTAAAAGGTCACTTTGGGGACATGGGAGGCGGAACGGGGAGGAGGCAACCTGCACAAATGGCTGACCAGCTCTTTACAATTTTGCCACCCTAGAGTGACATCTTCCTTCCTTACCTTCCCTCAGCCTCAGTTTCTCCATTGTCTCAATGTCTCCGAGGTTGCTCATACCAGCACCTAAATGTCTCTTTGTGGTGTGTTCTGCACAGGATTGCTGGGAAATCCAACAAGACAATGAATGTGAGAGGGCTATGAAAATACCCAGTGTTTTGTAAATGCAAGAGATTATTATTCCCATTTACCACCCTTTTAAAAGGATTCCCCCCACACTCAGCCAAATTTAACTTGGAAGATGAAGAACCGAGCCTGGGCTTCCTAGCTATAATTTTCTAGCTTCCTTGTGCCTTTGCATATTAAAACACAATGGCTTGCATTGCCGAGAGAAACCAAAACAGCGGCCTATTAGAGGCGCGACTGCACAAACGGAATTCAAAGCGATATTTCAAGCAGGGAGTTCTGTTTATATAAACCTTGGGAGCACACGATGAATGTCAGCAGAACTTTGAAATTAAAATTGCTCCTTTTTTCATACACTGCTCACTCTATTATTGAGCCCATGTCTTGGGTAGTCGTGGAGGTTAGAAACCACTTGAGGTTTTCTTCATAATGCTAGAAATGCTAAGAGAGGAGCCAGGAAGGTATCAGCATTTTAAACGGCTCCGTGCCAGGCAGCCCAGGCCTGCAAGGCCAAGCCAAGGCCGTAGCTGTTAAAGCGACAGCGGCTGGGAGGGCTGTCCATGGTGCTGAAAGCGAGGCCCAGCCCTGTCCGGAGTGCTGAAAGGAGAGCCCTATACGGAGTGCTGCAAAGAAAGTCTGTCCTCCACAGAAGAAAAGGAGGGTGTTTGGGTGGGGTTACGTATCCCGATGGCATATTCCTTCTGGTCCCCAGAATCCAGGAGGAAATAGAGGAGTGTCCCGAGGAGGCCAAGACCCTGTGTAAGCTGGTGCGGGTGGGGCCCTAGCAGGCAGAGGGAGAAGCGTGAAGGGGAGAGACCTGCAAAGTGCCAGACTGACAGCTGCAATGGAAATAAGAAGAGAGAGGTGAGCTTGGAACCTAGAGGAGCTGTGAAATAAAGTAATAAAATAGGGAAATACAGAGGGTGACAGCGGGGAGATAAATGGAGCAAGTTATATGAAGGCCTCATTTTTGTGCAAATATTTGGGGCTCTATAAAATAAGGCTGTTTATTATAAATCTGTCTCCTGACCACATCTTGACACTGCACAGCTTGTCACCTGCATGGAGTAAACCCCTAAGACATGGAGGGCTGAGCTCTGGGGTAAAGTGCATCTGCCCCTGTTCCTCTTCTGAACAGTAAACTTTCTTGTGAGGGCAATGAGGTGGCTGGGAGCCCCGAGGACCTTCCATGGGCTGCTTCCAGGACTCAGCCTTCACTTCTGGTGGTGAGGGTGCTGGGGTTGCCTTGGGCCCTAGAATCAAGACAACAGTCCCACATGAGACATAGCTGAGGAGTCATTAGAGTTTGTTCTTTAATACTAGGACAAGTCCTCACCATGCAGGGTGGTGCACACCTGTAACCCCAGCACTCAGGAGGCTGAAGCAGGAGGATTGTCTTGAGTTCAAGGCCAGCCAAAACTACAAAGCAAGACCCTGCCTCAAAAAACAAGTATATATATAGATATAGATTAGATAGATAGATAGATAGATAGATCTCCCTCCAACAGCAGTGGGGTAAGAGAGGACTGGGCATAAAAGTGCATCAGTAAAGCAGCAGGTGAGACAAGAGGGAGCATCAGGAGCTTGTCAACTTCTTCTGTGCAGGCTCCAAAAATGTAGATACCCCTCTACCCATGGCCCAAAGCATCCTTCCTGGACCTGGGAAAAGATAAGGAAACTCCAGCAGCTTGGGAAAAGTCCCTGCAGGATCTGAATCCTCTCTCCTCAGGCTACAGGTCAGGACAACAGTTATCCTCAACCACTCTTGACTTTCAGTTTTCAAGTACCCATAGCCAACTATGGTCCAAAAGTATTAAATTGGAAGTTCCATAAACGAAAAATTCATAAGTTTCAAATGACCTACTGTTCTGAGCATAATGAAATCACACACTGCCTGGCTTTTCCTACCTGTGATGTGAATGCTTCGTCAAATGCGTCATAGTCTATGGGACATGTGTCATTAGTGACATGTTGGTTTCGATGGTCTTGTTTATCAGCTCAGCTGTCTCAACATTATGATTTACATCTAGGAATCCCCCAAGAGCCTCATGAGCTCATAGGTGAAGCTTTTAGAAGGTGAATGAATTATAGTGGGCTGAGAGCTGACTTGCTATTAGGAGGTGGGGATGGTGAGGAGAGTCGCTCACTGGGGACATGACCTGGAAGGGTTCACCTCCCTCCTCACACCCTCCCTTGGTTCTCTCTGCTTCCTCCTGCCATGCTGTGAGCAGCTTCCCTTCTCTGCACCCCTTAGCCATACCTTCCTGCTTTCAAGCCAGCCAACTATGTTTTGAAATTTTAACCAGAATAAACCTCTCCTGCCTTATGTTATGGGTGTCAGGGATCTCATCCCTGCAGTGGGGAGAAGAAATAAGACACTCTGTATCATAGTCCTTTTATTCAATCACTTTTATTTTAATTAGTAATGTCTCCCAAGGCGAGAGAAGTGTCCCAAAGGGCACCACACAAGGAGGGACAGACTAACTCTAGTTCTGTGTGGCAGTGCCACAGGACACATAGGGAAAGTCAGAGTCTATATGCAGTTTCACAGTACCGTCTGTGGTTTCAGCTTCCCAGAGTGGAGCATTTGAAAAACATTTCCTGCAGAAATGCTGTGAATCAGCTAAGCAAATGTGACCCCAAAGCTGCTGGTTACTCAAGCCCTGGTGGTGTCATTCCCTGATACCCAGATGCGTAGACACCCAGGAGAGGACAGAGAGAGACAGTAACATTTCCCTGTGGACTTGGGTCATACACAGGAAACCCCAGATTCATGTTCTGAGTAAGGATTTGCTCTTGAGTCCTGACTCTCTTGTTTGTGAAATGACACAGGGAATGTGGAGTCAGAAATCTCAGGCACCTGTGCGGCCAGCTTCGGAGCCGGGAAGTCAGAGTGGAAGAAGATTGTTCTGTGTTCCGGCTCTGGCTCCTGTGATGTGGAGCAAGGAGCAAGCAGTCAGGGCTCTAACCTTTCCAAGGCCATTTTCTAGGCTCCTACGAGGGGCTGATCACAACATTCACGGGAGAATGCAGCTCAGCACCACACACAGATGGACATAGCTCCTGTAACGCAGTCCTAGCAAGAACTTAGCTCTTCCCCTTATGCACAGCAGGTGATCATAGGGATTCTGTTTCTCAGATCTGGTCCCCACTGCACCCTGGGTATTGTGGTCAGCCATCCTCCTTCCTGTCATCCTGGATGACCTTGATCACTTCACACTCTGACCATTGCAACATCTGTGTTCCCCACTGAGACCATAAGGACAAGGACTCTACCTCCACGTCTGCAGGGCCTGGCACTCAGTGACTCACAAGTGTTCCCTGCGTGGTGAAGGGAAAGATGCCTCTTCAGGATCCGAGTTGCCTTGGAGCCACATCAGACTCTACCCTTGTTCCAGCCTCAGCGGATTCTCAAGCGAGAGGACCCTTCTCTGGACAGAGAGCCCTTCTCCCGTCTCTAGGGCCCTGTTTTCTCGGCTCCATGTGAAACTCTACATGTTCAGAAGAGCCATCTGCTCTCTCCCTGCCTGAGGCCTCATCCCCAAAGGCTAACTGTAGGTTGTGTTCGTCTCCCACACCCTCAAGGCTCTGGCTGGAAATCCGGCTCCTGTAGCTGGTCCTAGCTGGTTCCGATGATGTTTTACAGTGCCTTCCTAATTTACTGCCTTTTTTATGACTAGAGTAAAAGGCCACACACCAGGAAACACCATCAACCAGGAGGAAGGGCCCCCTCTTCTGCTAAGCTCAAGTTGGGCATTGTAATTTACATGAAAACCTAGTGGCTTTGGGTGTTTACCTCCCATGGAACCAGCTTCTTCTCCCATTATGAGAATGAGATAATTAAAATACTTCCCTGTTCCTCTGATATTGAATTAGGTTAGCTCAGCCCAATTGCAAATGCCAGTCTGAAAACTCTCATGTAAACTGGCAATTTAGAATCATCCTTTTTTTTTAGGAAAAAAAATGTTTTTAATTTTATTTTCACCTAATTCTATTGTAGGCGTAAGGAAATGAGGGATTTATTCAAATTGTATCAGGAAATTTGCATCACAAATAGACATTTTCAGGAGGCCAGCCTGGGATGGGGAGGCTGTGCGTGTCCCCAAAGTGGTCATCAGCTGACCCAGCAGGAGGAAGTATGAGGAAATACCTCTGAGCCCCTCTGCTCTCCTCTGCCTCTGCCATGACCACTGAAGATCACTGCCCCAGGGAGAAGCCCCAGGTCAAAGGGTTTCAGTGGTGTGCTCTCAGGGCTGCAGGCTGCAGTGAGTAGGTATAGAGGCTCAGCCCAAGCCAGGGACCCAGGGTTTTTCTACCTCTTTGTTCTGCCATCTTATTGGTAGCTGCAGCGAGTCCAGGTTTAGGGTATACATGTCAGCCTCACGTGGAGAAAGGAGTGAGTTCTCCTGTACCTCTGCCCATGGGAGAAAGCTCTCCCAAAGACCCTTGTATTTCTCTTGCTCTCTGCAGCAGGCAGGAGGTTACAATCCCCAGGGAGAGCACTTGGCCCTGAGATTCATGAGCACACAGGAAGGATTATAGTTTAATGTGGAATAAGCGCAGAAAAGACAATGCAGCAGCATCTACCATACCGTAGTACCATGGTGTGCACTTATCAAAGGCTGAACACATTCAGAACATTCATGGGTAGGAAACCCACAGTATTCAGAAAACAACCCCACCCAGACAGACCAGAGGAGACTCACTCTCATTACATTCCTTCTTAGGACAGTCTTGTTCTCCCTAGCCCTGTGGGGTCTTGAAAGTTGGACAGCATGGTATAGGAGAGTGAGCAAGACCTGGGGCCACTGTGCAGCCTGGTGACTCTCACGCAGGGTTGACCTCTCTCTCCAAGAGTTGTTTGAAAATTTCTGGAGGTATTTTTATTGCCACCATTTGAGGGTTTTACTGTCATTAGTGGTAGAAGGCAGGGATGCCATTAAATGTTCTCCTACGCACAGGACAGCCCTCTGAAAGACTCATCCAGCCTCAAAAATCCATAATTGTGAGGCAGAGAAAACTTGTTTGAGGCTGGCTTGCACCCAGGACCTTCCCATGATGCTCTTCTCCCTGGTGGAGGGATGGAGGTGGGTGGCTTACCACCTGCACATGACTGGAAGCCAGAGAATATGGTCAGTCCTCGGTCCATCTCCCCTTTCCCCTCAGGACTTTCCTTTACCTCTAGCAAATACGTATAGATACGAGAGATATATCTCCCTAAAGACCATCAGCATTTGGAGAGCAAGGCCTCATTTGGCCATCCCTATACCCACTCCAGCTCTCCCTGAGCAGGCGTCGTTTCCATGAAGAGTTGGAGGGAGGAGGAGACTGGGAGGAGGAGGCTGGAGGAAGGTCCATGACTGAGTATAGGTATGATGCAGAGGCCGGGGCTCTCTGCCAACCTTGGCTAGGACTGACACCATCTGATTCTTAGCTGGGGAGTAAACACAATTCAGGAGTAGGTCAGAGAGATTCAAAGGTTTTTCCTGAGAAGTTGAACCTGACAGTTCAGACCAAAATGTCCTCTGAGGAGAGCAGGTGGGAAGGTGTGAAGGAGGCCATGCTGCAGATAGGGGCAAGATAAATGGGGAGGAGCAGAGCTGGGGTGAATGGCTAAGTCAGAGAATCAGCACAGAGCTCCAGAGCGACCGAAGAACTGGGGTCAAGCATGGTGAGAGGCTAAGGTTGTGCACGAGCGGCAGAGCCGTGACTGAGAATTGGGCCATAGAGGAAGGGGACCTGGACTTAGCCAAGGAAGGTGTCCTTCCGGCCAGAAGGAGGCTGTCACATGCAGAAGGGCTCTGGGGGATCCCACCGTGGGCACCAGGAGCCTGAAGCCTCTCGTGTCTCCATGACAGACCACAGCTGACTTCTTATCTCCTTCCTGTCACCTGTCAGCATCAGCACAGTTGTCACCAGGGGCTGCAGTCTCTGATGCCAGGAATTTTCTGCTTGCTCTGGAGATGTTTGCTAAGCTGAGTGCCAGCCTGGGAGGTGGCAAGGGATGCTGACTGCCTTGCCTCAGCGCCTGTGTCTGATATTAAAATTGCTGGGAGCCCAGTGAACTAGTCCTGGCAGCGCTGCTCACAGACACGCCCCTCCAAGTTAATAAGAAACTAAGAAATTAATTTCCTGTCAGGTGCCTCTGCCCACAGTGACAGCTCAACCTCTTCCTTCAGCAGACATATATTTAAATACCAGGAACGGTGGGAGGGGGCAGGGCAGGACATGCGGTGGTGGGGGGGATCTTCTGGAGGCCTCCGGGAAGATGGTGGGAAGTGAGCTGCAGGCAGGGTGCCCAGAAATGGGCTGTCCAAGGCCCATTGCTTCTGAAAAGGTCACTTTGGTTTTCACTTGGCCGTGCTGGCTGCAGAATTCCAGGCCCCAGCTCACCTCTGCCGTGCGTTAGCTCCCGTGTCCCTTCAGAGAGAGGGATGGAGAGGGCAGAGCCAAGTGTCTCTGCGGAGTGACCTTGTATGACACTGTGCTCCTGTCCAACCTTTGGTTTTAGAGAAACAGCCGTCAAACGGGGACTTAATAAATTCTAAGGACAAAAACAAAAGATATAAGAATACTAAACTTGCCTTTTGTGTTGTGACCCCACAGGTGGTTGGGAGTCAGGTTAGGGGACCCTAAATTCATTAATCAGTGTCTGAGTAGCTATGACTTGCTGGAACTGTATGTGTGCCTACCACAGTGTCTCCTAATCCTCACATGATCTGGCCACAGGGACACACTGTGTCCTTTGCGATGCGTTGGGGGGTGGAGCCCACAGACATTAAGTAAATTGTCAAAGATCTTGCTGCCCACATGAGGTCTGAGCCAGTATTAGTCTCCACCTCCAAGGTCCCTCCCTCATCTAGCCACAGACATGATATTCAATTAGCATAGTTCTTCTTGTTTTAATTCCAAAACAGGTCTCTGCCTGTGCAAACCACTGACTCCATCCTAACCCAGCCCTCCTTCCTTCATGTGTGCCAATCGCTCTGCAGAGCGAGCCTTCCACACAATGGCGACCTCCTCCCTGCTGGATGAGCCGAGTGTCTCATCTCAGCTGCATCTTGGCTATGGCGTGAGCCTTTCCTGGAGATAGGATCTCAACACGCAGTTTTTCTTCCAAAGAGAGATTGAATCTTCAGTCCAATGTAGAGGCTCATTCAATGTTAAAGTGTTCCTGGACCATTTCACTTATTCGACAAATATTTACCCAGCCCATTTCTGGGCCCAGTGCCAGGCCTGAGGCCAGACCAGTGAGACAGACAACACAGAGTCACCCCTGCCAGGCCAGCTCTCTGGTCCCCTATGTTCACTGTAGGCCTGGATCTGTTCTGATCTGTGTCCCTGCTCCCTAGGCCAGAGCCCTTTTCTCCTACGCTACCATGGCTTCTCAGCATCTCAGACTGGGGTCCATGTCCCTCCCGAGAAGTTTCCTGAAGACCCCTGGCGAAGTTGTGTCCCCACCTTCACCTCCACCTCCATCAGGCTGTCTTTTTATGTCTCTAGGACCTCATCCTATCCAGAAGTCCCCAAAGAATAGGTGGCTGTTTCTAATCTGTCTCTTCATGGACACAGATTTAGTGTTGTTCACTGACCTGCAGCCTGGCTGGTCCCTGACACATGGCTCTGAAGGAAATGAATGAATGAGTGAGTGAATGATTGAATGAATGGGTGGTGAGGGAGTGCCCAGGAAGTCGTCGAGGAGGAACCAATTCCTCCAAGCAGCTGAGAAACCCAGCCTGGCAGAGTCCTGTGAGCTCTCAAGTTAGTGGACGGGAAGCTGCCCTGGGAACCTCCATGCACTGTGTCCTCCTAACACCCAGCCAGGGAAGCACAGAGAAGCAGCCAGGGAGGCACCTGACACCTCAGTCTAAAACTGCACTTTTCAGCTCAGTCCCTCAACATCCCCTCTCCCAAAGCTTCCTCCAAAGGAGCTGCTGGCTCGGTTTACCTACAACCACCAGAATTAATTGCCATCCCAGGGTAGCTAACGTCTCCTAACAGCTCCATGGTAACCACGATTTGCAAATGCCAGCAAGTGTTTTCTCAAAGGGACTCTACCCCCTACACAAAATAGAACATTTTGAGTGAAATTTAAACACAGTTTTTGAACGGCACTGTTCGGATTTCTTCACACTTCACAAATGCTTTCTTTGCAAACATGGGTGTCCCAGATACCCTGGGCCTGTGCCAAGGCCCTCAGCCCAGCGTCTGTTTTCTCAGCTTCAAGGCTGCCACAGTGAGATTTAAAAACAAACAGGGGGAAAGAGCTGTGGGTCTCCCAGCCAAGAGAGAGAGAGAGAGAGAGAGAGAGAGAGAGAGAGAGAAAGAGCTCACGTGCATGTGCGTGCATGCGCGTACACAGAAAATAGGACTGTGTTTTGTCTCCTGCATGAGCGATGATCAGTTAGTGACAGTACTCGGATCTCTACTGAGATTTCTGGGGCTCCAGCAGGGGCTGATGGAGAACAGTGCTCCCCACAATGGTGCAGTGCAGAATTCCGCAGGCTGGGTTGGGAGTGCAGATTTGTGGGTGAGAAGTTGGAACAGATCATCGCATGATGCCCCTGCTCCCACAGAGAGTGCAGAGCAGAAATGAGTTTAAAGTGAAGGCTGGAGAACCTTCACTTGCAGATATACCAAGAAGCCCTTGCAGCAGCCTCTGCTCAGCCAGGACAGTGGAAGAGAGGAGGGGAGCGGGCAGCGGGAAGGGAATTGGTGGGTATCTGAGCTATCAACTGACAGCCCTCCTCACCATCCTCCAAAGACAGTGGCCACTCCAGACTGTCATTCCAGTCAGCACCATGCCAAGGGCAGATGTGACCATCTGGCTGTGAGCTCAGCTGTGCGGACTGGCCCCTGGGGCTGAATCCCTTCCTGGAAAGATTGGGGTAGAGGAGGGTGTGGACTCAGCCCAGGTCTGGGGGAAAAGGTGAGACCAAGCTTGCCACAGGTGTCTTTTGGGTGGAAGCCAAGGGGGGGTGGGCAAGAGCAGTGTGCTGTAGGAACTGGGCCTTCAAGAGTAAGTGAGGCACCCAGGCCTTGGTGTCCTGGCTGCTTCCAGTGCCCAAGCTCAGGATGTGAGAAAGCTCTGTGTGAAGTGCAGGCAGAGGCCTGGTAGACTGGGCAGATCCTCCAGGCCTCTCAGCCCAGAGTGGCTTGCATTCACAGGAAATGGGGAGTCACGTGAGGCCTCAAGAGTTAGGACTTGGAGGACGCCCCTCCGGAGGCTGGTGCAAGCCAGAAATGAGAAATGAGGGCCAGATCAGAACAGTGACCTGCAGAATAGAGGGACCACTTCCTTCCCTGCGGCTCCTCTCTCTTTCAGCTCTGCAGGAGTCAGAGCTAAGGGTAGGTGCCCTGCAGTCCTGGCCTTCATCCTACTGTGGCTCAGTGCTGCCCCCACTGGTGAAAACTGGGAGAGACCCGGTATTTCTGTTGGGCCCTGAAAAGGAACAAGGGAGTGGAGCCATCTGCCATGCTGGGTACAGAAGCCTGGCCTGTGGATGTCCTGGGCATTGGCTGGAGAGAGGACAGTGCCAGGACTTGTGGGTGCACCAGCTGTCTGCAGCAGGCTGGCTCCAGCCAGGGAATTTTAGAGGTGGACGTGGAGATGGAGTCTTGATTCACGGTGGTATTTGGGATGAGGGCCAGCTGGCTGGGGGGAGCTGGCGTTTCCCTCTGGTTCCCCACGGGCACAGGCCTGGGGAAGGCGGGCCTGCTGCAGCGGCTCTGCAGAGGGGCGGCCCGACTTTGTCTCTCATTAGTGCTGTGGTGCCGTTATTACCCAGGGAGGGTTACAGGTTATCAGCGAGCTCCAGGAACCTCTGGAGAGAGGAGAAGATAAAGAGGGATTTAGAGAGAAAATAACAAAAAGGAAAAGTGTACTTCCTAGTTCAAACCTTGCCTTGCAGTGGCTCCGTTAACCCCCATCACTCTTCTAAGACATAAACTGTTGAGGGTCATGATACTTCAGTGACCACGCTGTATTGTGTCCTACCAAGGAACTAAAAGGGACTGGGGAATGCATTAGAAATCATACAGCCCCATCTAATCATGATTCCCTCTAAAACAATCGCTGGACTCTCACCATTACAGTTGCCAAAGCATAAACATCCTAGAGCTATTCTATCCTCTGCTGCCTCTGCATCAGCCCATGTGTCAGTCAAGGAACGATCTGGACTTTGTGCCCCAATGGGACTTAGTGGAGGGGCTCCCCAGGTACTCCCCAAGAGCAGAGGGGGTGGCCCAGGTCCCAAGTTCCCAGGCTTCCTGGCTGGTAACACCTGGCCCCCAGGGCTCCCGGCTGGAAGATTAGACCAGAAAGAAGCTTTAAAGCATGAAGCTGGGGGGCCCTTCCCAGCTCCCCGAGGGTCTCCCACCAGGGCGTGTTCACACTTACTAGTCTGGCTCTAAATGTCACTTGGTGCAAGCACAGCCTCATGCTGTGGCTATTGTTCTGGGGGCTTCAGGAAGGGGAGTCTCCAGGGGTCAGCCACCCTGTCCTCACCCTCCCCACTCCCCAGATGATGCAACATGGGTCAAAGCCTCTTGTGGCTCCATTTTGCCACCTGAAAATGGAAGAGGGGAAATAATGTGGTCTGGGAAAGCCCCAAGTTTCTCCTTGGCTTTACCATCTTGTTTCCAGAAGAAGCAGAGAAGCTGGGGTGCCCCCAGCCTGGGGGTCCTGGAGGGTCTCTCATGTGCAAACTGGGATGCATGATGCACCCAAGTGAGGAGGTGAGTGATACTCACAGACAAAGGGTGGGAAGCCCAGGGATCCCCCAGGCCCAAAGTTCCTCTAGTGAGGACCAGAAATGATGCTGCTGGCCAAATGTATCCCATGTGCTTTGACCTTGTGGAGATGTACAGTGTGTCCCGAAGAAGGGTTGCTTTTTTGTCTTGCAGCACCTGGGAGACAGCAAGGCCTGTCTCAGAGACCTGTGTTCGTGGCTGGCACTTGGTTCATCCAGTGACCACCAAGGCTCGGACTTTGGGGACAAAGACCCCTTCTGGATGTTCACAAAGGTTCTATCTGCCCGAGTGAGGCTGTCTAAAGCATGACCCTGCCCTAACAAGAAACCTCTGAATCCCCTTGGCTCTGCCCCACATGTGAGTTCTCCAGGTTGCCAGGGGCATTCTATGCCAAGGGGCGTGAGGTGATGTGGGCAGCAGTTTCAGAGGTTAGCGGCTCTGGTGCCCAGCAGTGTGGAAGGTTTACCACGCACTAGGCACTGGCCAAAAGTTTTCAGGTTTCACCTTTCCCCCAACCTCAGAAGTGGGTACTTTTATTCTCTCCATTTTATAGGTGGGGAAACTGAGGTACAGAGAAGGGATTGTGTAAAGCCCAAAGGGCAGAAGTAGCAGAACCCAGACTCTTGCCCTGACAGTCACCCCTGGTGACCCAGACAGACCTGGCTTTCGGTGGGCAAGTGACTCTTCACCCTTCCAGTCGCCTGTGCATGTGGTAGAGCCCATCATGACCAGTCCTGTGTATGCGCACTAGACAAACAGCGTCGATGCCTGGCACGTGGGGGTCTAAGGAATGGTCCTCCATAGTCACTGTGGCAGCAGAGTGGATGTCACCTGTCTCCTGGGCAGCCTGAGAGACAGCGATCTGTTCCAGGAACAGTGGTTGCAGTTCCAGGCTCAGTGAAAGGGAGACTTGGGGTGCTTCTCAGTTAGGGCTCTTGGTGGATGCAACATAAAGTTCAGCCCGAGCTGACTTGGGGGGCAGTGGGAATCTGAGTTACTGAGAAGGCTTGAGGTGTCTGGTGGCTTCAGGCATGGCTGGCTCCAGGGACCCCGTGGACAGGGCATACTTCCTCTTTCCCTTGCCTCTGACTCCCCCTGCCATCTCCCTTCTTGGGCTCCACATGCTGGTGAGAGCTGGCTTCTGGGAGCACTGTGCTCCTCCTCCCAGGTTCAAACCTTGTGCACCCTGCTCCCTGGTCTGTGACTCATCCACCTGTCCCCGTCAAGCCCCACCCTGGCCCTGTCCAGGGGTTCCTGCGGATGGTCTCTGCCAGGCCATGCGTCTGTCCTGAGCCTATCACCACAGCCCAGGAACATCAGCCTCCAGAGAGCTGGACTGAGCCACATATGCCATAGCTACACAGAGCCGAGAAAATGCGAGTAGTTTCAGCAAAGAACACTGAGTGTGCAAGAGCCCTGAGCTCGGCCCTGAGTGGTTCCTGGAGCTCGGCCCTCCGCCTGCTGCCTGCCGCGTGGCCCTGAGCACCTCTCAGTGCAGTGGGGACTGTGGCTCAGGCCCAGCTCACTCCCGAGCTGTCAGGGAGCAGATGGACAGGAGGCTTCAGGGCACATCTGTCTTCAGAGGCCTCTCGGTGACCGTGCAGAGCCGTTATCATCAGATGGGGTTGATCTGTCGCCTAATGGCGCATGGTTCTCAGGGGACACGCTGGCCCCAAGACAGGGCTGGGGCACAAGTCCTCCTGGGAGGGAGCAGGAAGGACAAAAGGTCAAGGGCAACAGCAGCCAGGGATGGCTGTGGGCTGGGGAGAAGGCTGCTAAGGGAAGAGAGGGGCAGAGGGGCAGAAGCCACAGCCCTTCAGACTTGATCACCAGCCTCCGTGCCACTCAACCAGGGCTGTGCACCCCGAGCCATTCCCTGCCTCTGGGTTCTCTGTGTCCTTGCAGAGGGCCTGTGGCTTCTTACCTCAGACCAGCTGGAGCGACTCTTGCATGATCTTTAATAACTCAAGCATGAGTTCTAGGTGAGAGTGTGCAGGCCACACACCAGACACAAATCTGAAACCCTGTCCCAGCTCAGGCTCTGCCCACCAGAGGGCACCAGCAACCCGAGTGTGTCTCCTGGATTGGGGTCCCAGAGAGACCTGACCCCCAATATCCTTGTCCTCTTTTATAACTCCTTATTGATCAACCACCCTGGAGAAAATGTCACCCGTTTTCATAACACCCCTGATACCTTCAGGACACATCCCCCCTGGCATAACGTGATGCATTAACTGCCCCTTATATGGTTCAGTAGTGGTACAGTGACATCCAGGGGGCCCAGAATAGGGAAGACCTTCTTGGGACTGCAGATCTGTGGTGTGGTAGAAAGTCCTAATCTCCCTCACTTGGCACCACAGAGTGAGGTCTGTGACAAAGGCCCTGTGCTTCCAGGCTCCCAAGTCCCACCCGGTCAGGTCCCCACCAGCCTGGAGTCAAATAGCTTGGCTGAGGGGCCACTGTGAGTGGCAGGGCACCTAACTGGGCCTCCTGGGGGCCCTGGGCATTGGTTTGTCTCTTCCCTCCCTGCCATCATGCTCTTTACCCACCAGGACCACCCATCACCCTTCTGCCCACCCAAACGACCTTACGGAATCTGTCCATGCCAATAAAAGCTGAGAGTCATTTGCAGATGCAGTGCTTTAATTGGACAGTGCCTCTTAGATCATTCAGAATGATTTTAAATAAGTGGAGTCTGGTCCCACACCAGTGGGCTCATCTGGTTTCCAAGTGTCCCTCGAGGAGTATGCTGCATGTCTTCCCCGCCCTGGCCAGGTCTGGTGGCACCTGCGAAACCTCCCCACAGCGCTGTGCAGTAGTTCTGGGGCAGAGCTTTCTCAGGGCTCCCACAAAGTGCATCAGGCAGGGTGCTCTGGCCCCTCTGTCCACTCAGGTGCTCCTGGCAACTTGGGGTGTGCCCAGGCAGGTGCCAGGTGTGGTTCCCTCATCTGTGGGCCTTTTCACTGGCACCTTCTGACAGAGGCAGGCAGGGCCAGCCAGCCCTCAGCCTGTGTGGTTCTTGGAACCCCGCGCCAGGTGGAAATTGTTTAACTAGATTCCCATGACTGGAAAATTCTGGTAATTGTGTAATAACAACAGCAGCAGCACTCAGCAATTACCCAGGGTTTTTCATCTTCAGACCACTTTACTCATATTAACTAATTAAGCCTCCCAGCCTCCCTCTGAGGAGGGGAAGGGCAGCCGGCCCAGACTCCCACGGGTGTGGGCGCTCTCTTAATGAGGGGCCCTTCCAGAGGGACAGGGATCCCTTGGCTGAGACATCTGCCCACACACAGCCCTCCACAACTCTGGCTGGGCATGAATCCGAGGCCCTGCCCCTGCTGAGCACTGGTGAGAAAGCCCGAGGTTTCCTCTGCTTCCTCCTGCTCTGCCCGGGGCCAGCACACAAGGGGTCCTGGCTTCCAGCAAGAACACCGGTGGCCACACACCCAGGCACAAGTGCCCCTCTGCACTCTCCCCTCCGCTTTGCTCTCTTTCCACTTGCCCTGTAATACCTCCTGCTGTGGGGACCTGGGTGGGCTCCCCAGGCCGGGATAGAGTGGGAGTGAGAAGGGGCTTTGGTGTCAAGGGCTGTACTGGTCTCCTTTCTGCTGGGACCCAGTGCAGAGAGCACAGGTGGTAGGCAGTGCCAGGCAGGTGGCGTGGGCAGGAGGATTTTCCCCGCTTTGCGGCCCAGTGACACCCACAGAGCTAAGCCTCCTGCTGTCATCACTTATTCATCCCCTAATAAATCCTGCCCTTCTCTGCCGGCTTCAAGCTCCTGTTCGATGGGCTTCTGCCCTTGTTGTTTATGGGGCACCCAGGTAGAGGCAAGGCCATGGCTCTTAAGATCGGGCTCGAGAGCTGCCTGGAGTCTGCAGAAGTGGTGCTAGCGTGGTCAATGCAGTCATCGGATGGACAGCGGAAGGCTGCTTGCCCTGGCCCTCCTTGTGTTGGCACGTAGGCCCACTGCGTACCCCCAGCGGCAAGTGGGGAGGTGTGTGGCATCATTACATGGCATGATGACTTTCCGGTAACGTACACATTTTCACTATCACGCAACCTCTCTTCTTCATTTTTCATGAGAACTGGCACGAGATTGATGACGGAGCTGCGGAAGGAACGGACGCCATGCCACTCTGATTTATCGGCCACTTAGCGCTGATGAAGCTGGAAACAAGAGTCAAACAGATGTTGCAGCTGCATTTTTCTTTATCAAAACCAGCAGCTTTTTGCATTTTTAACCACTTCTTGCAATACTTTCCTGCTTCCTCTGCAGAACGGGTGCCGCTCAGGGCCTCCTGCTTCCAGCTGGAGCCCGGAGTAGGGACTGGGCCATGGATCCCCACCTGGGGTCCAGCCACCTAGGGCCCACCCAAGAGTGGCCAAAAGGAGGCTATGGATGCCCTAGAGCTCTTGCTCTGGGTGACTTGAGTCCCTCCCCAACCCACAGCTGGGACTGGCACTCAGGCCTTTGCACTGAGCTGCCTCCCTAGTCCTCTTCTAAGTTTTTATTTTTGACAGTCTCACTAAGTGGCTAAATTACTCAAGCTGGGTTTAAACTTGCCATCTCCCTGCCTCAGCCTCCCTGAGTGCTGGAATTACAGGTGTGAGTCACCACCCCCACTTGAGTCCCTTGCTGAGCTGGTGATGACAAGCCTGCTGTTGCATCCATCTGCCCTCAGGACCTTAGGGTTACACACACCCCAAGGCCCTGCTCCCCTGCAGACTGGAGGCCTGTCCTCCCCACCTCAGATCTGCAACTGCTTACTGAGCAGCCACTTCCCAGGTGATGTGGCCTAGAGTGTGAGCACTGGCTGGGTCGGACCCACTCCAACCTTCTCCCTCCCAGCGCAGCAAAGGCGAGCAGATCAAGTCTCCCCTGGCCTCAAGAACAGGGACTGAGGCTGGTGAGATCAACTGCTGCCGAGAGAGAGCTTGTGTAGCCAGCTCTGCCTCTCACACACCATGGCCGCAGGATCCTGGGGTTTGCGTCAGGCTGCATAGCACAGCTCTCTGGGGCCCAGTCCCTGTGTCCCGTGCCACCCCACCAAACATGGCTGCCACTGGCCTGCGCTCTCTCCTCTTCTTCCCCTCTCCTGTGCCCCACCACTGTGACTCTCCCTTCTGCCCTCAGCCCTGGCCTGCAGTCCAGCCTTGCGAGGACAGATCAGAGGATACTGCCCACCCTGCCTCGGTGGCTCTCTGAGCTGCTGCACTGAGTGTGTCCCTGGCAGGAGAGTCTATAAATTTGGAGTGTTTGAGGCAGGAGCTGCTGCATGTTGATCCGAGTCACAGGAGCCACCAATGGTGCCCTGGTGGCCTTTGTGCTGCCTGCATCAGCTGTACACACCACATGGTCATTGCACCCTCATGGACTTGGCGAGGTTTTCTTGTTCAAAGTGGTCTCATTTTTTGCAATCCCTCATCACCTTTCCAAATGGGCAGAGGGGACCCTCAGGAAGAGAGGAGCTGCGTGAATGGCACAGCAGAGGGCAAGGGTCATGCCAGAGACTGGGCAGCTGATGGCAGCTTCTGAGTGGAAGGGGCCATTCAGAACCTCAGGCAGGTCAGAGCCTGGCACTGCTGTCACTGCTGGCCTCAGCTTGCTCCCTCAGCTTCCTTTGTCCCTGTCATCAGGTGGGCAGTGCAGTTTGGAAAAGGCATCCTGAGTGACTAAGGGAAGCTCCCGCAAGAGGCCTGGCACCCTTGGGCGAAATTAAGTGGGCAGCACCTCCAGGCCTCATGTTTTGAGGTAGGAGGAGCACAAGGGTGAGCTGTGCATCCTGAGGAAGAGCCGAGGCACCTGGAGTGCACACACATGCGCACATGCACGCACACACATGCACACACCCGTGCCCATCTCCCATCACCTACAGGGTGAGCACCTGGGCAGTGCCCCTGCCATGACGAGGCAGGGCCATCAGCCAGGGACCAAAGCTTGTCCCTTAAACTGGGTGGAAGCATAGGTTTTATTCTCAGGGCCAGAGTGCTATGGCTGAATAATACCTGCTGGTGTTGGAAGGATGGGCAGGGCCCAACCGAAAGTGAAGAAAGTGTGGAAAGAGGTTGGTTCCCACAGACGAGGCATATGGGGCCTGTGGGTGACCAGGCTGACTCACGAGGGGAAACTGATGGGACCTAGCGCTGGGCTGCCTGTGCTGTGGGATAGCTCTGTTTTCAAATCCAAACAAGAGGGCAAGGTGGTGGGTCCCTCCTTGGGCACAGCCCAGTGCCAGCCGGGTATGTGAGCAGGAATCATGCTTAGTTAGCCTCAGGGACCTGGGGTTTCAGCGGCTCCCAGATGAGCTGAGCGGTGGAGTTGGAGAGGCACCTGGATCCTCAGAATCAGCTGGGCTTGAAGCCATGAGGTCACCAAGGAGGCAGAGAGAGGGAGTGGACACACAGGGCAACTAGCAGTGGGTATGACATTCCTAAGCTGCTGAGCTTCCTGGTAGACGCCGACCCCCACTCTTCTTCTGAAGAACCTCAAGGCTTGATTTGGTTTGGTTACTTTGTATAGTGACTGGTGATGGGCTCTGCAGGGCTCTGGATGTCCATATGCTGCCCCATACCTCCCCACTGCCCTCCCATTGCCATTTGTAGAGCAGACAAGGATGGAATCTCCTAGCCCAGGCTCTTTCCAGAAGGTTCTAGAACTTCTCTGAGGTTCTGCCTTGTCCTTGGCCTCCCCAGGGCCAGCAGCACTGCCGACCACCCCAAGGGCTCTTTCCCCGGCCTTCAACACCTCTGAACCACAGAACATCTGGGAGCTCTTGCTCATTTTAGGGGGCAGTCTTCAACATCTTAAAACTCTACCCAGTTCTAAGTTTACCCAGCTCAGCCCATCTCTGGCTCTGACACCACAGCAAGCACTTCATAGATCTGGTGTGTGGAGGCTCCACGTGAAGGTGCTTCCTGTGAAAACACCTCACAAAGTGTGCCAGCAATGAGTGAAACCACAATGCTGCAAGAAGAAAAGCGTGCCCCAAATTTCCTCAAATACCTCCATCCCTGTCTCTACACTGGTCCCCAGCCTGGGAGTCAGCATCAAAAGTTCCACTAGGGAGCCCCGAGGTGGGACTCATGGCTAATGTCGGGGTAATAGAGCTCCTGCTTCCCCATTTCCCGACCCAGGACCAGTCTCTGGGACCCACAAGGCCTGGGTCTTCCACTCCAGGCAGCAAAGTTCCACCCACCACTGCTTCTGGGAACCCCAAGGGGCATCAGTGTGCTGGGGGAGGGTTCAGGGACAACATCAAGGGTCCACAGTCTTTGTCAGACTCAGAGGAGGCAAAGAACCAGCCCTGTCTCAGCCTCCTGGGAAAAGCTGGTGTCCTGGGCCCTGGTCATGACCCAGCCCATTATTGGCACACTGTTAGCAGACAGTGTAACATCATCAAACCTCACCCCTGAGCTGAGGCAGATGAAGACACAGGCTTGTGCCTTCCTGCTTGGGAAGGAGCAGGGGAGGTGGCAGGGGAGGCTTCCTGGAGGAGGCGGCTCCCTGGCCCTGCCCTCAGAGAGCCCGTGGAGACTGGTTATGTACATGGGTCTGGCCCTGAAGGCAGACCTCAGCGCCCCCAGAAACACCAGCCTCCCCATGCTGCACAGCAGGACTCTGGACTGAGAGAGCTGAGCCTCCACTTCACAGGCCCTGGCCTACTCCTCCACCTGGCTCCTGCATCCTGTTCCAGGCCCAGGCTGCACTCAGTGGGCTGTGAGGCTGGAAGCTGTGGCCTCTGCTGTACGAGGTGCAGACATGCCAGCTCCCACCTGCAGGGTTGCTTCCCACTTTGGGCACCAGGATCACAGAACCCCAGGGGAGCCTGCTGGCCCCTGTGGGCCCTTGATCCTTGCTGGGTTTGCCAAGCAGTTGGCACTGCCCCCTCACTAGGCTTAGGCTGATACGGGAAACCGCCCACCCTGCCCCTGCCCCAGGAGGCCAATGCAGGAAGAGCCCAGGCCAGGACTTGGGCATTACCTTGTCTCATCTCTGTGACAACATCCCCACGATAGGCAAGGCAGGTCGGCCTAGCCCACCTACCTCCTGGGCACACTGCCAAGATAAAGTGAAATGGGCGGCGGGAAGGCATGTGGGCCAAGCAAAAAGAGGCCACCAGATGTCTTGGCAAGGCCTGGATTTGGAGTGGGAGCCCTGGCGCCCGGCCCAGGCCTTGTCCCCTGCCAGGCTTGGAGGTTTGGGCCAGCCACACACTGCAGTCTCCAGACAGAGTGCCCTGCCCTGCCCAGCCCACCTCCCTGGCTAGCGTGGGCACCAAATGAGATAATGGCTGGAAAGTGCTTTGAAAAGAATAAAGTACTGCACTGATGTCAGGGATTATCATGATTATTAAGGAGTCTGAGTACGGCAATCCAGAAAAGCTGCCATTAACAACGAGGCTCCCGTTCTCGTTGATTTAATTTCCTGGTTAACTGAGCGTTGGCAAGAAAAAAAACTGTGTTTCAACCTTATTGGAAATCTTTTCAAATTATGCCAGGCTCCTCTCTTACACTGGTCATGGTGTCGTCTTGGGTCTTTATTTATTAATGGGCTGATTGATTCATATATTCATGTACTTCTCTTGTTCTGACTTATCCAAAAAAGCGGAGGGACACTCAGCTTGCCAAGGCCCAGGCTCTGGCTCCTCGGCAGAAGGGCCTGAATGTGACAGCAAGGAGGGCTGCCACATGCTCTGCCCAGGTGGCCGTGTGTCTCCACTCACTGCCACGTGTTTCCTTAGAATGACTCAGGCAGGTGCTGAACTCACCAACTTGCGGTCGCCGTCTCTGGCCGGTGGGAGATGCAGAGGGTTCACCCAAGGGCTTCTGGGAAGGGAAGCAGCTCTTCTCCACACGCTGGTCAGACTTGCCATGACCAGGCAGGCTTGCCTTCTGGGAATCATGCGAGGACCCCGGGTTCATTTTGGTGAAGCCACTATCCCAGAGGCCCCTAGAGTTTCCCTCTCAGAGCCAGTGGGAGCAGAAAGGGACGGAGGACATTTTGGTTTGAATCTGATGGGACTAGGTGGCCGTTTAAAATGACCTTGAGGTCTTCAGGCAGGAGTCCTCTCCACGGCAAAGGAGCTCCAGGACTCCGAGTGCCCCTGCCCCTGGGTGACTCTGGGCTGAGAGAGCTGAGCAGAGGGCACAAGGGCCTGACATACAGGGGAGATGTCAGGTCATTGGCCTCCAGCCCCCAGAAGCAAGGACCCTTCATGACATGCCTTTCCCTGTGTCTGGGACAGCCAGAGAGTCATGACAATGATGTAGATTTTACAGGCTGAGACCAGGTGAGGGGTGGACGCCAGGCAGGGGATACACCGGGGACAAAGGGCAGCATCTGAGGACTAAGCCAAATGGAGAGGGAATTTAGCAGCATATGCCAAGTGGCATCCAGGGAAGCTGTGCCCACCACGCAGAGGGCCATCCAAAGGGCCAGCGGCACTAAGATTGCATGAGCTGGCCTGGAGACTTGGTCTGTGCTGCACCTGGGGGCCAGGCACACTGGCCTTGGACTTTCTCAGCACCATCCTCATGCTGCTACCTCTCGTGTGCCCCTAGAACCCCGACATCGTCCTGGTGCACTACCTGAACGTGCCAGCCATTGAGGACTGCGGCAAACCCTGCGGCCCCATCCTCTGCTCCATCAACACCGACAAGAAAGAGTGGGCGAAATGGACGAAGGAAGAGCTCATCGGGCAGCTGAAGCCCATGTGTGAGTAGCCTCGCGGGATCTGGCCGCCGGCGCCAGCAGCGCCCAGCAAGGTCCTCCGCAGTTTGGGGGACTAGGAGTGGAGCCTGTAGGACAGCTGCAGAAAGTGAGGTTCAGAGACACAAAGACAGGCAGATCCAAGGGGCCCCAGGCAGAAGAGGGGACAGGGAGGAGGGCTGGGCTAGGACACAGGGCCTGGCCTGTGCGGCGCTGCCTTCTGCGCGACCCCCTTGCCAGCTCTCAGCCCAGCCTCCTGCCCTGGGGCCGCCTGACATCCGGCTGGGTGGTGAGCAGTTGATGGTAATTGAGCTGGATTTCATTTTGTCAGCAAAGCAATGCTTTCTGAAGCATCTGTCAGGTGCAGATCACTGGATGCAGACGGCGGGTCCAGGATGCTTAGGCTCAGCCAGTCCCTGTTTCCATGGTGGCCGTGGGGACCCTGGGTGGCCTCTCCTGCCCCCTGACCTGGGCCTGGGCAGAACAACCCGGGTCTGCCTGACCCTAAGAGAGCACAGGTCATGTCTATGCTGGCCAGGGCTCAAGGGCACAGAAACATTTGGTACACAAGGTTGGCACCATCAGGACCTTGGAGAGAGGGTCTGGGGGCCACCTGGGAGCAGAACCACCCTTGGAGCTGGCTGAAAAGAAGGTGCTGCTGTCTGGCAGCACACACAGAGAGCCACTGAGATGCCCTTTCCTGGGGCCCACAGCAACCAGCTAACCCTGAGCACCCCTCCATCCCCAGATGGAGGACTTACCCCAGCCTCCAGGCTCCTTGGGAAGGAGGCTCTCTAGGACTGAACCTGGAGATGGCGCTCCCTCTCCTACCCTGCTCTCCAGCCCCAAGCCCTGGAGCTCCAGCCCTCACCCTCAGCTGGGACTCTGCCCACCTCTTCTTCACCAGAGGTCACTGGACCAGGGCCTGCACCTGGGTGCACCTTTCTGACTTCCTCACCTGGGCGCTTCTGCCTTCCCTACCAAGCATGCTTCAGCTTCCCAGACTCCGCCTGTCACAGGGCCTCACCCACCCGATCTGTGGAACCCCCCAGGAGAGAGGTCAGACTGAAATCACCCCCCCACAAGCTCCTCCAAGTTTTGTAGGCCTCTGGAAGCTGCAGAAGCCCTGGAGTTAAGTGCAAGAAGCCTGCTCCCAGCATAGCTTGGGGTAGGGGTCTCTGAAGTCCAACCGAATCTGAGCAGAGAGTGCTGCAGTGGCTGTCCTCAGGGCCAGAGCACCAAAGGCTGCTGGGTCCAGGCCCTGTGAGCTGAGGCCATCAGCAGGCAGGTCTGGGGCCAGGAGTCCTGCTCCCAACTATGCCTGCCACACTCCAATCTTTGCCCGGTGGCATTGGGGGGCACAGACAAGCCCTGGACACAGGGTTCTCCCATCCCCGCACCTGCCCCCCATCATTCTGGAAGGACGTGGACTGGGCTGCAGCAGTAACCAACCAGGGCTGTGGGAGGAGTGAGAGCTGGGATTCAGGAGGTGGTGGTGGACACTCGCCCCGGCCCCAGGCCCCCTCGCTGTGTGTCCTAAGGCTGGCCACTCACCCTCTCTGTGCTCCAGGCCCTCCCTGAAAAGACTCCAATGGCGTCTGCTCCAAGTCCTGTAGCTTCCAGCCAGCTCAGAACCGACCTCTAAATCCCTGTGTCCAAGGCGCAGAGGCTGCTATGAGGAAGTCTTGCCCCATTACCTGGGAGGCAGAATCAGTTGGGGGCTTTAGGGTCAGGGGGCTCAGGATAAGCCTGAGGCTTCTTTGAGGTTACTCAGTCACTGCTTCCAAAATAAGGGTTCCAAGGAGGACTCTTGCACTGAAAGGGTGGCTGGAGTGCAGGTGCTTCTGTCTTGTGATGCTGCTGGCAGGTAAAGCTGAGCTCCAGAGGCTGCTAGCAGGTAAAGTTGAGCTCCAGAGGGTGCTAGCAGGTAAAGTTGAGCTCCAGAGGCTGCTAGCAGGTAAAGCTGAGCTCCAGAGGCATCGGCTACAAAGAGGACTCGCCCCTGGCCTCCCAGACCTGCCACATTTTCCCTTGCTATTGCCAAGAGTAGCTCCTCCCATCCCCCCCAAGCAGATTGGCCCCTCTCCCCATGGCATCCCCACTCCTGGGCCACAGGGAGCCAACGGGCAGCTGCTGTGCATGGCCCCAGTGTGCGACTCTACCCAGTAAGCCACTCTGGAGAAGGGGCCCCACGTACATCAGATGCCATCAGGCTTAGAACACGCTTAGGGCACGGGGAGCTGCACTCAGCCGCAGAGGGCGTGCCTGCTCCCCCATGGTCTCACATACATCACAACCCCAAAGACTTTACAGTGTGGTCCCTGGAGTTCCCAGGTGTCTCTGCCCAGCAGCAGAGCTGTGAGTGGTTCAGTCAAAACATTGTGCCCATCGGTGGCATAGAGAAAGGGATCCGGGCCTGGCCTCACCTGCTGGCCTCAGGCTCCTTGTCCCCTGCTCCAAAGACCCCAGAAGTGCTGGGCACTGAGCCAATCTGTTCCCAGAACCTATCTTGGTTCTTGCATCTGTGCCCTTTGGATGGAAGAGGCCACTCTTCACCCTGAAGCGAGGGATGCCACCCCCAGATAAGAGAGCCAGCGGAAACCAGGACGTCTGAGAGAATTCCCCAAGCTCCAAAGTCTACCTGGCTTTTATGATCCCTCAACTGCAGTTGGAGTATGGGTCCTGCTGCTAAGTGAAGAGCAAATTAACAATGGCTTACGTAACAAGAAGCGCATTTCCCTTTCACATATCCTGCAATTCGAGGTTGATAGGGTCTTGCCTCTGAGAGCCTCCTGCCCACTGACTGTTCCCTGGCCATAGGGTGTTGCCTTCAGTGATAGCCCAAACCGGCTGCTCAAGCTCCAGCCATCACAACTACACTCCATCCTGGAGAAGAGGGGAAGAAATGGCAGAAGGCAAGTGTCTGCCTTTGAGGATACAGCCTAGAAGCTGCATACATCAGTGCCACCTGTGTCATTGGCAAAGTTTGCTACGGAATTGCCCTTCATTACCAAACAATCTGGGAAGTGTGGTTTGTTATAACCACATGCTGAGGAACAGGGTTCTTTGTGTGAATTACGCAGGGTTGGTGGAGCAGCGCTCAGCCTGGCATCGGGTTTCTGCCTCCATCTGAGGCTAGAGACTGCTAGGACCCTGTCCGCAGCAGAGGGGTTCAGCTGAGCCCCACGTGGAGCTGAATGCCTCACCTGTAGACTCTGGGTCTGCTCCAGCGCAGCTCTGTGCCCCAGGAACCCCAAGCCCAACACCAGACCTTTGATGGGGTCTGGCCCAGCTGCCCCGGGAGGGCTGGGGGTCAGATGACCCTGCTCTGCCACATTCTGGAGTCTCTACTAGCTTCTAGCATTCTGGGGTCAGTGGGTCAGGTGTCCTCAGTGGCCCTGGAGAGAGGCAGGAGGCTGACCAGGGCCACCCTGGCCCACTGCACCTGTGTATTATGAGGCCAGACATAGCGGGAAGCCCACATAGTGGGACACCAGGGACACATGAGTGCCAGCCTGCCCAATGCCTCCTTCAGCCAGGCTAGCACACTCAGCAGGCACTGCCCCTAGGAAGGGCACAGCTAGCTGGCACCAGTGCGCACCTGGGGTGATGCACAGAGGGATGTCCAGAGGACCCTCCTGGTCAGATCTGGCCTCCAATGGCCTCTTTGCCCCCTACTGGGAAGGGGTGACCACAGGCCTTGTCTCCAGGGGCCCCAGTGGCAGTTCAGCATGCCGGCTCTGACAGTTTACCCCAGCCAGAGGCCTAGCTGTCTGGGTCTTCTGCTGACTGGGCACTTGGCATAAGCCATGCTCTGGGTCAGGGTGGGCACTAAAGTCTTGTGCATGGTCCCTTGGAGCCCCACCAGCCGAACTGCTCTAGGACCAGCTGTAGAGTTCCTAACTAGTCCCTGGGGACAGACAGGGCCAAAGCCCCTCCCTCACTGCCATGCCCAGAGCAAAACACCCAGGCGATAGCACCAGCAGAGCCCTGGCAGAGAACCTGGGCACGGGGTGTCCTGCCTTCATGTGCCCGGCGACCCAGAGCACGGAGGGCAGGACACAGGGGACGTCCTGAGGAAAGGACAGGCTCCGTCTGGCCTTGAGGAGTCTGTGAGATTTGGAGGACAGGAGGTCATAAGGAAGAGCAAGAAGGAAGCAGTAGTGGCCAACGCATACACGAGGGGTGGCACTGAGGTGACATGTCCCGCCAGTCTGAAACGTGCAGGCTGGCAGTGGTGAAGAGATGGAGGTCACCTTGTGCAGACAACTTGTTGCACGGAGAAGACGAAGGTCAAGACAGTGAAGGAGCACAGCTCCCCATGTGGGGACTAGAGGCCGTGAGGAATGAGAAAGAAGAAGTCATATTGGCTATGAGGTGAAAGCCACATTGAATGTGATAGGTCACAGGCTATGCTGAGTGCGAGGAGATAGAAACCATGTTGAGTGGAAGGTGGAAGCCATATTGAGTGTGAATGGAGGTTACTGAATAGGGAGATGGTTGTGTCGAGTGTGGGGTTAGAAACCATGTGAAATGTGAGCTGATGAAAGCCATGTTGAGAGTCAAGGAGTCAGGGAGTCAGGGAGAATGGAGGCCATAGTGAGTGTGGAATTAGGAAGGTCATGTTGAGTGTGAGGGTAGAAGCCATCGTGAGCATGACGGAGCAGAGGCTATGTTGAGTGTAAGGGGAAGAAAGTCATATTGAGTAGGTGATAGATGGTCATGTCATGCCATGATGAGTATTAGCCAGTAAGAACTATGCTGAGTGGGAGGACGAGTCATACTGAACATTAGTTGACAAAGACGATGTTGAGTGAAGGGATAAAAGCAACACTCAGCTTGAGGATGGAGGCCATGTTGAATGTAAACTGGTACAAACCACGCTGAGTGAAGGGGAAAAGATCACACTGATTAGAGTGATGGCCATTTTACGTGAGGGTGTGGAAGCCATTTTGAATGTGAGCTGACAAGAAACATGTTGAGTGTGGGGTGATAAAGGTCATGTGAAGTACAGGGTTGGAAGCCATGTTAGAGTGTGAGGGGAGGAGAACCACACTAAGCACAAGGGCTGAAGGTCATACTGAGTAAAGTAGTGGCTGTGGTGAGTGTGGGCTAGAAGCCATGTTGCATGTGAGCTGTGCATCCTGCAGTAAGGGAGGGGTGGAAGCCGTTTTCATGATGGTGATGGAGGCATGGTGAGCGTGGAGATGGAGCCCATGTGTGAGAGGGGACCATTATGTTCTTGGCTATAACAGATAATAGTCCTGGTTACCCAGACTGCAGTGTGCTGGAGGATCTGAGTTTTGTCCTCACCACACTGTCAGAAAGCGCCCTTTCCAGCCTGAGACCAAGAGAGCCAGGCCAGTAATCCACACACACAGCAGGGCGACTGGGGCAGGGGCCCTCCCTGCTGATCAGTGGCTGCAGAGGCAGAGAGCCATAGGGAAGCTGGCACCTAGCGCCACTCAGCCTCCAGGGCACCCTTGCTGCTGTCCCAGCAGCCCTCACAGTGGCCAACACCAAGCCTTCAGTGGCAGACTCTCTGCATCTTTTGTTTTCTCATAATTTTTCAAAGACCAGAGATTCAGAAAGGGGGACCGTGTTTATTTGTTTTGCTTTTTTGCTTAGATTGTAATCCTGGTGATTATAGAATATCAAGAAGTAAAATCAACAAAGGCTTTCCTTGTGGGGCCTCCCTAGCCCGTTCCTGGTCGCTTAGTGCCACCTGGTGGTCAGAAGTAGCAGTCGGCTCATTCTCGGCGCTGCATGCCCCGAGTCTGGGACCTGGGTTGGAGAGGTGGTAGAGGTGAGGGTTCCATCCTGGAGTGCAAGCTCCTACAAGGGCTGGAGCACACAGCAGAGGGTCCCAGAGAGAGGCGCCTGTCCTCCAACTTCCCTTCCCTTCCCTCTGTCCTCAGTCCCCTCTTGCCCAGCCAAAAGGCAGAGGGGCGGGCAAGCTGAGGAAGGTGACCAGCGCAGAATGTCGCAGAGAAGCTGGCTTGGAACTGCAGGTGTGGGGGGCTTTCCTGGTGGCGTACTCCAGGGTGGCCCCAGGGGTGTGGCTGTTAAGACGGGAACTGAGGCACCTTGAGTCAGAAGTGAGCCAGGATCCCTTCCCTGAGGCTTTGAGGAACCAACTATAGTTTCACCCCAAATCTGCCAAGCCCCAGGTCCCCAGAGCAATCTTCACTAGGGAATCAGCTGCAGAGACTCAGGGCCTGAGACCCCCACCTCACTGGCGCCCCCAGCAACACACTTCCTAGAAACCCAGCCCTGGCACCTGTCCGAGACAGCAGGCAGCCCCCCACTACGGGACCACAGCCAGACACGTGCAGGTCTGAGCCAGGAGACATCCCAGGGCTTTGACCATGTGCATAAAAGGAAGCATATCTGCCTCAAGCGGGACCAGGACAGCCACTCAGCCCAAGGCCCAAGCCCCGGCTCTTTGCCCGTCTCCTCAGGCCTGTGGGTCAGCGGGGTGCCCGGCTTGTCCATGGGGCCTGGAGTGGAATCCCTCAAGCACTTTGCTTGGGCCCGGAGCTGCTGTGTAGAAGTGGAGAGCAGACGGCAGGGCAGGTCCCTTGTGCCTCACAGGCCCCTGCTTGTGCCAGGACTCCCAGCTGCCACCCCAGCCTGGCATTGAGGCTCATTTTGGGATTGGCTTCCTTCACCTGCTTCCAGCATCCTGGTTTGTCTGTCTCCCCCGGCTAGATTCTATAGAGCCAACGTATCTCCAGGTCTGGCTGAAACATGAAAACCCCTGATTTCCTGCTTCCCAGGCTGCTTGGCTCTGATGGGACGCGCTGAGGTCATAGGAGTGGCCTCCGCAGCTGCCTCTCAGAGCTGGCTGAGCCCTGCTCTGCACCAGGAGAAGGAAGGTCTGGTTAAATCTGGAATTCTTGGCTAACATTGAAATCCCCATATTTCTAAAACATGAAGGATCTAGACCACGTGGGAGTAGAGAAGTGATTCCCCCGAGATGGAGCCCGTCTCACACACAGCACCTCCTGCCACCTGAGGGCGGTCGAGTCTGGGCCCACAGCAGCCTTGCACAGAGCAACATGGAATGCCTCTCACCTTCTGCCGTGCTCCCCAGGGGCCAGGAGGGCTAGACAGTCACTCAGCCAAGGCCCACTTGGTCTGGATCTCCTGGCATGGGGCAGCAGCAGGCAGCCCCAAAGCTCCTGTCCTTGCCTCACCTGAGGCCTGTCCCACCCCAGACAAGACAGGGGAAGTACTCCACCACCAGCTATCTGCTGCCCATGGTCTCTGCCTCCATGGGGCTGCGCCCGCCTCCCGGGAGAGTAGGGGATCCCGATGGCCGCATCCCCACAGCGACACCAGCGAGCTCCAGCTCACTTGGACACAGTATATCGGCCCCTGCAGAGTTGTGGGGCATGCCCCCTCCCGGCCCTGCAGCCTCAGTGTCTCAAGATGAGATTTCTGCAAATTCTGTCCTCAAGACCAATGGGAGGGTGAACACTGAGCACTGAGATTGAGAAATTGAATAGCACGTGGGTGTCTGGGTGTGCGAAGTTAAATCTAATGAAAATTTCATCCAGTTGAACCAAGAAATCAGAAGTAAGGCCTTTATTCCTGTCAACAAGAATACAGTGAAAATTAAACCAACGTGGCTGCCATTTCCCATTGACCTTGTCGCCATGGCGACTGCCTTCCAGTGTCAACAATTTGCAGGAATCCAAAGGGGCTCCGTCACCCCCTCAGGGTCTCATGCTGCCTCCCACTCCTGCTGCCAGCGTCAATGTGGGTCATAAATAAGGTGATCCCACATTCAGGATGGCCAAGGAGCATCCCCATTTGTGCCATCACCTGGACAAAGGATCACAGTGACCCTTTTCCGTTTCCATGGTGACATGGTTTGGACGATAAGCTAAACTGTCACCTCTGCACAGGCCTTTCTTGGGCAGCAGGTATCAGGGCCAAAGTACTGGATACACCCAGGCTGAAGAGGAGGGAAGGCCCCCCACAAACTCAGGACAGGGATGCTGCCACTTGTCCTTGGTGCCTGCTCCCCACAGCACCAAGAAATCTCTTCCCATGGTCAACTCCAGCAGGTGCTGCCTGTATGGTTGCCATGGAGACTGATGCTCCAGCTGGGCTCCCCGTTATGCTTCCAGAAGTTACTGCTCTGTGGAGTCATGGGCTGGGGTCTTCCTGCTTCTCCTCTTGAAACTCTTTTCCAGGCTCCTCCGGAGACTTTCCAGACTGACTTTCAGAGCAGAAATCTGGGCCCCACACCCCAGCCTGCCTCAGATGTCCTATGAATGCCACCGGGTCAGTGCCCCACTCGTCTGTGTCCTGTAGTCCCTCAGGGAAAGAGGAGATGTAGGCAGGTGAATAAGAAAGTGGCACCCATTTCAAAGATGGGGATGCTGAGGCCCAGAGGATCGAGGTTCTTCCCAAGACTGAACTCTAGTCATTCCATACTCTTCGGGACATGGTGAAGAAGTCCACCCTGGCCTCAGGAGAGCACAGCAGGATAACACCAGGAACAGAAGTCTGTGGCCTCTGGCCCCCAGGCTGTCTCCCGGAGGATCATCTCCCTCCTGCTCCCGTGATGGGATGTCTGAGCAAGTAGGCCCTGTCTTGGGGCCACATGCTGCCCCCAAATCCCATGTCTGGGATGAGGCCTTTCCTTCAAATCTGTCTTCCTCAGAGATCTCCTCAGAATCCAGGCGTGATTCCTTCTCCCCCTCCTACTTGCTCCCTGTCAGCCCCGTCCTGGCTCCCTTCACCCCCAAGGCTAAAGGGTGAGTCTTTGGGCACTGGCCAGGTGCTGGCCCAGCCACTGCAGCTCACTCAGGCCTGGTCCACCTGGCCCAATGAGGAGAATGATGAAGGAAGAACCCTCTTCCCACTCTGCCCTGTGTCAGTCAGCTTTCTGCCACTGGAACAAAATACCTGACGCTAGCAACTTCAAGGAAATAAGGTTTATCTGGCTCATGTTTTCAGAGGTCCAGTCCATGGAGGAAGGGCCAGGGGAGCACAGCTGCCCGTGACCCACATGGACACATTCAGAAGTGTGCTTTATCACCTCCTCAGCATTTCTCAACTCCAAAAACAGCCCTGCACTCTCCTAAGCAGAGAGGGTAGGAGACGGGGCTGCACCCCACTCGGGAACAGCCAAGGGAGGCCCAGAATGGGAGCCAAGGAAGGTGGGCGCCTCTCTGGTAAGTGCCACCAAGGGTGTGCTAGGTGGGACACCCACTACCCGGCATGGCTGCTTCTTTCCTCTACCCACTGGCAGCCATGGCCTGTCCTCATCACCTCCTAGCAGACAAAGGGCACAGCTGGGTTCAGCGGAAAGGGCTGGACCCTGCAGCCCCTCCCATTCCATGTATCTGCTTTGTGACCTTGGACAAGTCACAGTATTATTCTGAGTCTTGCTCTTCCCCTGATAACAGCCCAGTGATTCTACCTCAAAGGATCACCAAGAAATTAGAGATGGCATCTCCAGTCATGGCTCTCAACCAGTTTGGCCATCCAGGGCCAGAGTGTCTGAGTTGTTGGTCTGGGGCTGGCCTGAATGAACAATTCTAGCCCCCAGGCGAAGATGCCCCCAAGCCCTGGCTCCTGCCCAAGTGCTTCTTACCGTTATTTTATGTTTACAATGACGTCCACAGCACCTGTCACAAGGTGTGCTCACAGGGACAGCAGCACTGCCCACAGAGCACTGAGGGACAGCAAGCCAGTCTCACCTAGGAGGGGCCATGGCACAGGGACTGGCTGGCTGAGAAATCATCCGCACAGTTAAGCATTCAACAACCCTCCTAAGGGCCATTGCTCAAAGCACAGAAGCCCTGCCCTCTCGATTCAGATTCCAGCACCAGGGCAGAGGGACTGGGCAGGTCGTGGTGGAGCCCAGGGCCACCAAGAAGAGGGTGGGCTGTAAGGCGTGGGAGGAAGGCATCTGGAATGGCCTCAGGCTCCTTGCCCTGTGCATGCATGTGCACACACACACACACACGCATGCACATGGGACAGGATGGGTCCCCTGCAGGTGGAGGAGGCCTGGGCCCCAGTGGACCACAGATCAGCCTGCTGGAGCCACCTTCCGTGATGGGAGTGTTCTCTTATCCAACATGCATGTAGGAGCCACCAGAGGATACTGTGAGAAGGGCGCCCTCTGCAGGCTGGGAAGGGCAGGCTCACCAGAAGCCAACAAAAGGGCAACTGTCTGTCCATTGGAAGCCCATGGGAGGTGTCCACCGGTGGGCTGGCGCCTTCCACTAGGACTCTCAGCGTGGGCTCTCCCTCGTCATCTTCTGCCATGCCAGGATGCAGGGAGAATAACCACGCTCATGCCACCTCCTTGACCACAGACTTCCTGGTCTCTGGGACTGTACATTAGAAATCTCCAAGCTGGTGGATTCTCTCACAGCAGCACAGAGCAGGCCAAGTGGCCGCCCCAACAGTGCTGCAGACTGGAGGCTGCAGGACCGCTCTGGAAGCTGAGGCCCCAGGTCAAGGGAACGCTGGGGTTGGCTTCTCGTGAGGCCTCCCTTCCCAGGCTGCAGAGGGCGCCCTTCTCACAGCATCCTCAAGTGGCTCCTCACTGTGCTGGAGCAGCCTTGACTCCTGAGGACACAAGTCCTCTCGGAGAAGGACCCCACTCATGTGGCCTCATGTAACCGTAGTGACCTCCTCCAACCTGTCTCCATGTGCAGCCTCACTGGGCTCCCACCCAGGAGCCAGGCAGGCACAGCCCAAGCAGGGACAAGCGCTCTCATCCACAGCTCAATCACTCTCCTCCCAGCGGTCGGCCGCCTCTTGGGTAAATTGCTCATCGGAAGACGCTCTCCAGTGCGTGGCCACATGCTGCTGCCATTGATTTCATTTTGATTATTCATATTAGCGGAGGCACTGCCGCCTTGCCGAAGGTCTGTAATTAGGGTAAACATCTCCAACACCCCAGTAAGCGCCGGAGTGGCCTGGGCGGCTCCTGTGGCAGGCGCCCCACTCTCCCCACCGGGCTCCAACAGCCCAATACAGCCAGCGCAGTCCCCAGGCTGAAGTGCCAGGACCGCCGCTGACCCGCAGCCACTTCCTGTGGGTCCTGCCCTGCAGAGGCCCCGCTGGGCCCAGCCTGTGCCACCCGGCCTCTTTTGTCTCTCTCCCGGACATCCCTGTCCCAGCCTTCCTGGGGACACAGGGCCCTCGCCACCCCTTCCCAGCCCAGAAACCACTGCCAAAGCTCCGTGCTAGGTTGAGGCTTCCTCCATCTGGAATTTGTGGCACCAGGCCAGGAGGCCGCCATTCCTAGAATAAGATACAACGAACAGGAGGGGACAGCTGTGACCCGGAGCATACTGGCCAATTTTCTAGGACCCCCTTTCCTTGACATCACCTTGCATGACCTGTCACGACCTCCCATAATATCCGGACACCTTGTGAGGAGGGGCCCGGAAGGGGCCGCCAGCCTGCACATGTCTCCTACATGCTCCGTGCCCTAGAGGACCAGCCTTTCCCGCTGACCCACCATGTGTGGGGAAGCCCAGGGGGACTGGTTAAAAGCCACCCTGAGAGCCCCCGGACCCTACACTGACTCCCCAGCTCGGAGGAGGGTTCTGCTGCCACTCACCCCCCAGGGGAGGAGACAGGCTGCACGCTGGATGTGCCAGGACGGAGTAATTTGCATTAAGCATCCGGAAATTCTCCTCTTGCAATCTGTCACCCTTCACTGGGTTTTCATTTTGTAACCTTCACAACATGAGGAAGAGAGCAAGAAGCAGAGAGGACGCAGTCGCGGGCCCCGGTGGACAGAAGCAGGAGGAACAGACCGAGCCATGGTTTCCAGGGCAGAGGGGCCAGCTGGAAGCGCTGGAGGGTGGGTGCTGCCAGGCCAGGCCCCAGCTCAGCAAGGCCAGCAGGTGCAAGGTGCAACCCATCTGGAGAGCCAAGTTCAAGTCCAGTCGGGGAGGGGAGAGGCAGGCAGCTGTACAGGCCCCAGGCCCCATGTGCCCCAGGACAAGGGGGCCTCGTGTCCTGCTCTCTGGCCCCTGATGTGACAGGACTCCAGGCTCCAGTCCCAAGGGTGGGGGTCCAGGTTGGGGCACCAGAAAGACGGGGCTTACCAAAGCATTGTGTGGCCTAAACAGGCGTAGGAAGTTGGAGTGAGGGCAGGGATCCAGCCACCACCGCTGGGCCGAGCTCCTCTCACCAGCAAGAGCCCGACCAGTTGGAGCTGTCTCTCTGCCCAGAGTTTCTCTTTCCTTCTATGAGTCTGGAAAGAAGCCCTGAGGCCGGGGCAACCCCTGAGCCCGACCCCTCTCCAAGCAGACCGTTATGTGAGGAAAGGGCTCTGTGGCCATGGTGAGGCTGGACCCTAGCCTGGTTCTTTCCTTCCAGTTCCTGTGCAAGAGGAGCTCAGAGCATGGCAACAGCTGGGGGTGGTCCCTCTGAACAGCCCCCGCAGCCGCCTGGCTTGCTGGTCTGGCAGCATCTTCTGGCCTTTCCGACCAGCCCCTCTGCTCTGGAAGCTGCAGCTCAGTCCGTTCCTCCTGCAGCTGTCCACGGGGGCCCGCGACTGCATCCTCTCTGCCGCTTGCTCCCTTCCTCATGTTGGGAGGGAGACCAAACCCCTGCCCAGGTGGTCAACACGGCCCAGGAGGGAAAGAAACTCACCTAGGGCAGTACATGAAGTTGTCTGAGCCCAGAGGCTGGAGAAGCGTGGCTGCTGTGGAGCTGGCCCTCCACATTCCCAGACTGGGCCACCCCGTGTCCCTCAGCAAGAAGCTTCCTGCTCCAGGCCGGCCCTGTGGCCCTGGCTACACATGGGTCGCTACTTCCCTGGGGTCCTGCACTAGACACAACAGCCAGAGAAGGTAGACTGTTCTTGAGCTGGCAAAGCTGCTGTCTGTCCCTTCCCACTGCACCCTGCTCCTCCTGCTCATAGAGTCCAGGCATGTGAGGTCCACACCTCTGGAGCCACCAGGGAAGGTGGTACAGACAGGGTTCTGTACCTCTTAGCCGGTCTGTTGCAGCCACATGAGTATGCGCATGCGTAGCAGGCCCAGCTGGCTGACTGTAGACCCCAGCCTTGCCCTGTCCCCCATCCTGCCACCCAGTTCCAAGGACCTCAGGGCCCGGGGTCAAGCTGAAGCCCCAGGGCTGCTGTTTCCGAGGCTGGTCCCTGAGGCCCCACTGTCCTGGCCCTGGGTCCTATCCCTCCTGCATCCTCCTAGGGCAGAGAAGCCTATGGAGGGCAGGAAGGGAGGCTCCTCCCAGCCCAGTGCTGGGGCAAAGACCTGGTCCTCCTATCCCTGACCCACCAACTGGGACCTCAGCCTTGGCCAAGCCTCCTACCGCAGGGCAGGGGGAGCCAGGGAAGAGTTCAGAGCCCCAGCTGCCCCTGACACCCTGTCTGTCTCTGCCCTCTCCGCAGTCCATGGCATCAAGTGGACCTGCAGCAATGGCAACAGCAGCTCAGGCTTCTCTGTGGAGCAGCTGGTGCAGCAGATCCTCGACAGCCACCAGACCAAGCCCCAGCCTCGGACACACAACTGCCTGTGCACCGGCAGCCTGGGTGAGGGGAGTAGGCCACACTGTGGCACACTGTCCCTTGCCCATCCTGGCAGAGACGGCTCCCCCTAGGCATGGGGAGGAGGGGAGACAGCAGAGCCGGGAATGGAGAGCGATGCCTGCCAGGACCGCCATTCCCAGGTTCTCTCAGCGGGGCCGCGGGGCCTGGCCCTGGGGCTTGTCAGGGACACCTGCCCCCCATCAACGGGACCAGTCAGGCCAAAACTCTTTCTTTAACCTCTGTCTCCTCCAAGAACAGAAGGTGCCCGCACTCCCCTTCCTAACTCGTCTGTCTTTCTGATAATGGTGTTTGCTCTGGGAAATGTGTTCTCCATCCCTGGGCTGCCTTAATTAGACATTCCCATCGGGTCGGGTCACCTCCCTGCACAGTCTCTGTGCGTCTAGGAGTCTTAGTGGTGAGGCTGTAACAGGATCGGATCACAGCGAATTCAGCCGATTATCAAAAGTGAGGTGACCCTTACCTGGTGGAATGAAAATAAGGGGGGGGCGGAGGCAGTGGCTAGTGGGTACAGGGCTGCGGGGTGGGGGGGTGCTGCAGCGGCTTCCAGAGCTCAGAAATGCTCAGCTCCTGCTGTCCTCCGCCTGCGGCTCACTTGGGGCAGGGACTCGGCTACCACCCTTGGTTGAGCCCCTCTCAACAGCAAGAGCCCACGCAGGTGGGCACATCCATCTCTCATGGCAGAGGGGGCTTTCCTGAAGGGTGACCGCACCCCCTCCCCACCCTCCCCACCCTCCTCACCCTCAGATGCTACTGTTATGATTTGCAAAGTGCAGAAAGAATCGAGGCCCTCGCCCTTTGGGGGAGCATCCCAGAGGGGCTGGGAGACCCCAAGGTAGGGCCAAGCAGGTGCAGGCCCGGGGGTGGGAGCCCAGGCAGGGCCTTCACCAAGAGCCCAGCCCTGACCCTGTCTGTGTGTGTGTGCATGTGTGCCTCTGCGTGTGCATGTATGTGTACATGCTCTGATCTCCACAGGAGCGGGCAGCAGCATGCACCACAAGTGTAACAGTGCCAAACACCGCATCATCTCACCGAAGGTGGAGCCGCGATCAGGGGGCTACGGGAGCCATGCAGAGGTGCAGCACAACGACGTGTCAGAAGGCAAGCACGAGCCCAGCCACGGCAAGGGCGCTGGCCGCGAGAAGCGGAATGGCAAGGTGGCTAAGCCAGCACTGCTGCACCAGAACAGCGCCGAGGTGTCCTCCACCAACCAGGTGGAGGTGCCCGACACCACCCAGAGCTCCCCCGTGTCTATCAGCAGCGGCCTCAACAGCGACCCAGACATGGTGGACAGCCCCGTGGTCACGGGCGTGTCCAGCATGGCGGTGGCCTCCGTGATGGGGGGCTTGTCCCAGAGCGCCACGGTGTTCATGTCGGAGGTCACCAGCGAGGCTGTGTACACCATGTCCCCCACCTCTGGCCCCAACCACCACCTCCTCTCACCCGACGCCTCCCAGGGCCTGGTCCTGGCCGTGAGCTCCGACGGCCACAAATTCGCCTTCCCCACCACGGGCAGCTCGGAGAGCCTGTCCATGCTGCCCACCAACGTGTCGGAAGAGTTGGTCCTCTCTACCACCCTGGACGGTGGCCGGAAGATCCCAGAGACCACCATGAACTTTGACCCCGACTGCTTCCTCAACAACCCCAAACAGGGCCAGACGTACGGGGGCGGGGGCCTGAAGGCGGAGATGGTGAGCTCCAACATCCGGCACTCGCCACCCGCCACTGAGAGGAGCTTCGGCTTCACCAGCGTCCTCGCCAAGGAGATAAAGACAGAGGACACCTCCTTTGAGCAGCAGATGGCCAAGGAGGCCTACTCGTCGTCCGCGGCGGCCGCAGGCTCCAGCTCCCTCACCCTGACGGCGGGCTCTAGCCTCCTGCCGTCCGGCGGTGGCCTGAGCCCCAGCACCACACTAGAGCAGATGGACTTCAGTGCCATAGACTCCAACAAAGACTATGCGTCCAGCTTCAGCCAGACAGGCCACAGCCCCCACATCCACCAGACGCCCTCCCCAAGCTTCTTCCTACAGGATGCCAGCAAACCCCTCCCCCTCGAGCAGACCTCCCACAGCAGCCTGAGCGACTCTGGGGGCACCTTCGTGATGCCCACAGTGAAGACTGAGGCTTCATCCCAGACCAGCTCCTGCAGCGGCCACGTGGAGACTCGGATAGAGTCCACTTCCTCCCTGCACCTCATGCAGTTCCAGGCCAATTTCCAGGCCATGACGGCTGAAGGGGAGGTCACCATGGAGACCTCTCAGGCGGCTGAAGGGGGTGAGGTCCTCCTCAAATCTGGGGAGCTGCAGGCCTGTGGCTCAGAGCACTACCTTCAGCCTGAAAGCAACGGGGTGATCCGCAGTGCCGGTGGGGTCCCCATCCTCCCGAGCAATGTGGTGCAGGGACTCTACCCGGTGGCCCAGCCCAGCCTCGGCAGTACCTCCAACATGGAGCTCAGCCTGGACCACTTCGACATCTCCTTCAGCAACCAGTTCTCTGATCTGATCAATGACTTTATCTCCGTGGAGGGGGGAAGCGGCACCATCTACGGGCACCAGCTGGTGTCAGGGGACAGCGCGGCGCTCTCGCAGTCAGAGGACGGGGCACGTGCCCCCTTTGCCCAGGCGGAGATGTGCATCCCCTGCTGCAGCCCCCAGCAAGGGACCCTGCAGCTGAGCAGCACCGAGGGTGGGGCCGGCACCATGGCCTACATGCACGTCGCCGAGGTAGTCTCGGCTGCCTCGGCCCAGGGCTCCCTGGGGATGCTGCAGCCAAGTGGACGGGTGTTCATGGTGACCGACTACTCCCCCGAGTGGTCTTACCCAGAGGTAAGCTGCCAGCCTGGTGACCGCCACCTCCCCACCACTTGCTCCACTTGCTGTGGGCCGCTGCCCTGGGTTCTGGGCCACAGGCAGCCATCGGGATGCTTGATTCTGGGGGACGCTCTGGGCCATAAGGACAAAGCTGTCCCCTCCCTCTGCTCCCCTCGAGTAGCTCTGAAACTCCACTAAAGTGAGTGGCATCCAAGTCAGGGGGCTTTGGAGGCTGTGTCCCTGCCAGCTCAGCCAGAAGCTGCTATCTCCTGGCTGGTGTGTTAGGAGTCTACCTGGGTTCCCTTCCTCCTTCCTTCCCCCTTTCTTCCTTCCCTCCTTCTTTTCCTCTTTGCTTCTTTCCCTCCTTTTTTCCTTCTTTTCTCTTTTTTTTGAGAAAAGGTCCTAGGGCTCCTCTAAAAACCTTCAGAGCACTACGCTAGCTCACAGGCTGGGGTTGTAGCTCGATGTCCTCAGAACTCCTAAGATATTCAGGTCATCAATGCCTCTTGCTCCTATTTTCCTTCACTAAACCAAACATCCTCCCATCAGACCTGCAAGAGAGGGTGCAGCTCCTGAACCCCCACCAGTGGCTCTGAGGCCTATAGATGCCTCAGACTGCAGCCTGTGTCACCTCTCCCAGAAGGCCCACATGGACCCTGCAGATCTGACATGGGAACCCCTGTGCAGAGGCCAGCGCTGCAGCAAAGGCCTTGCATCTTGCTGAGTGTGCTCGCAGGCCAGGGGCGAGTGCAGGAGGAGGAGGAGCCTTTGCTATGGGGCCGGACAGTGTGGCTCTGCTCTCTAAGCACCCGCTGCACCTGTGAGCGCTCCTGCATCCTCCCAGCCTGCTGGGAGGCAGCTGCCAGAGGCCGGGTGGGAGGGCTGTCCTCTCTAGGCATGGCTGTCCACAGCTCCCTGCATGCTCAGCCACACTCCCTGACACCAGGGGAGACCCTGGGGAAGGACTCACACTTCATGACCCTCTTTCCTGCTGGCAAAGCTAAGCCAGTGAATTCATACAGTGCCCCAGGGGTTCCCATCACAGCCAGGAAAACAGTTCAGCCTCAAGGCAGGGCATTAGGTGGAGAAGGCAGGTGCTGCCAAGTCCAGGTGCTGCCCACATGCTGCACGTCTGACACATGCATATAAGCAAAAAAGGGAAGCCAGGCACGGCAGCGCACGCCTGTAATCCTGGTAGCCTGGGAGACTGAGGCAAACCCCAGATTTGGCAACTTAGTAAACTGTCTCAAAATAAATGTTAAAAACATTGGCTGGGGTTGGCAAAGGCCCAGGGTTTGTCTGACACACATACACAGGCGCGCACACACACACACACACACACACACACACACACACGCACACCAAGGAGAGTCAGGAGTCACAGCTCCTCTAGGACCATTCCTGTCTTGAAAACTGGAGCCACAGGCTCACAGTAGTTTGACCCCTACAAGGATTTCTGAAAAGCTTTGGAGGGTTGGAGGCAGGGAAATGCAGTGGGAGGGCTGGGGCTGCCCTCTGGTTTATCTAACACCTGATTACGGTGTGCCCAGCAGAGGACGTAGACTCTAGGCTTAGGAACTCCCTGCAGGTCCTCCTTCCAGCCTCGGTGGGCCTGAGGCTCTTAGCTACCCTGGCTTGTTCTGGTCTTCAGCCGCACGGCCAGTCTTGGAGAAGTAGTTCCGCATCTTTCCACGAGAGGGCGACGTAGGCATGGCAAAAGCAGCTCCTTCAACCGCATCCAGCCCTACTTTTTCCAGAAACCCTGGAGGTTTCCCTCACCCAGACACAAAAGCAACTTCAGTCAGTCTGATTTGGAAAACGACTCTCTGGGGTCCGCTGTGGCCATGTGATGAAGCCTCTAGGGTCAGTAACTGATGGCCATTTCCTCCCCACTAAGCTCTCCTACTCAGAACCCTGACGCCAGGCCAAAGCAGGGTCCCTCTGCCCTCTGCTCTCCCAGACACAGCACCTTCTGCCCTGACTCATATGTCCCCTCACAGCCTCCCATCCCTTCTGCAGCAGGCAAGAGACTGTCTGCACCGAAAACTGGGCCTCCCCTTAACATTCCCGAGCCTGCGTCACGCCCCCCCACCCTGCTCCTGCTGCACCAAGCACCAGAGCTGCTGCGATTAGAGCCACTAGGCACACACGTCACACTGATCCCACTCAGCCAGGCAGCGGTTGCCATGGGAACTGTCCCCTGAACTGATGGATGCTGAGGCGTCCTGCGGCGGTTGCCATGGAAAAGGTCCTGATGTTCACCAGCAATTTCTGCGGCCCTTTGTTCCCCACAGCAGCCCGAGAGTCGTGCTAGTAACTGCAATTGCGGTTACTGTATTTTTCCCCCTCTTTTGTTGCCTGGTAATTGTCAGGGTCTTGGAGAATCACACCTGTGCTGGGCTTCTGGTGTTCCCAGACATTCCAGGTGGCCATCTGCGTGCACCTCCTGCCCTGCCACTTCCACAGAACCCACCTCCCCTTGCAGGGCCAGAACTTGACCTTTACCCAGAGGGTAGGGCCACTTGCTTGAGGATACCCTGTCCTGAGCTCTCTGCTGCCCCTGCTTGGGTCACTTAGAACTAAAGGGACCTCCCCAAAGCATGCCGGCTCCGAGGAGGACACACTGAGAGCAGAGGAGCCCCACCGTCTGAGGAAGCAAGTCTGCACCCCCTGGAAACACCTGCAACTGCTCCTGATGCCCAAGGGGCCGAGCCTGGGCCAGGGCAGGTCTGAGTAAATTGTGAGGAGCGAGATCTGCGTAGGCTGGAGCTCCTTGCAGGGAAATCCAAGGACAGGCCAAACAAGAAAGGATGGATGGATGAGTGAATGAACGAAAGAACAAACGAATGAATGGATGAGAGTCCAGCAAGCCCAGTGGAGTGGAGCGGCAGTGGAGAAGCTGGGTTTTGCCCCTTTAGCCCAAGAGTAAGGGGGAAGGGGAGCTCAGCCCTGCTAGTCTCCAGCAGCGCCTCGCGGCCTTCTGCAGCCTGAACGCCAGGTGGCGCTCTCCGCCCTGACCAGCGCGGCTCTCCGCCCCCTGCGGGGAAAGGTGTTTACTTGTTTGGGGGTGGGGTGGCTGATCCTCTAGGGTGGGTGCACCAGGGTTAGCCTGAGAGCCAGAGGCCGTCTCCCCGCCCTCTGCATCCCGGGGGAGAGGCTCCCTCCACCCCGAGTGACCAGCCGTAAGTAAGAGAGGAGCTCGAGCGCCTTGTGCGCTTGGGTTCAGCGGAGAAAGTGAGGTGCTGCTAACCACAGGGAACCAGGCCTAGCCCGGCTGCCTGCATGGACGCGAGGCTGCCCCTTGGCCCGGCGGCGGCGGCGGCGGCGGCGGCGGCGGCGGCGGCGGCGGCGGCGTCCGGGCTGGCCCGAGCAGAACAGGGAGCGCTCAGGCACTCCGATGCTCTCCTGACCTGGGCGCTGGTCCCGGGGCGGCGTCCCTCCCCGGAGCTGGGTCGGTGCTGCGTGCGAGGTGTACGTGCGCCCTCGAGGGCCCGTATCCTGCGCGCAGAGACTGGAGGCGCAGTCCGCACCTGTCCGACTCTGGGCAGCCTCCCCGCCTCTCCAACTCTGAGCCCCCAGCCCTATTTCTCCGATTACAGTTTCCTCTCCCTTCTCTGTATCTCCCCGGCCATATGCTGCCATGACCCTGGGGATCCTGTCGGGAGGGGGTGGCTTCCTGGGGCAACTCTAAGCGACACCTGATCTCTGAACTTGGGAGCTCTCTCTGTGTCTCAAGTGAAGATAGAAGGTCCCCACTGCCCCTTCAGCTTCCTTACTGGCCCGCCAGTCCTCGGGTGCACTTTGGCTGAAAAGGTTGGAAATTCTGCCCCTTGCTGCCTGAAACTCGGAGTTGCCTGGGACCGGGTCAGGGTGTTGGTGTCACCGAGGATGGCCAAGGGTCTCCTGAGGGTTAGGCCTGGACCACTGTGGTCCTCAGAGTATGTCTTAAACTCCTGGGCACCTCCTGGGAATCCGTGTGGACACGGCCTGGAAATCTGAATGATTCAGCCCCCCTCAACCCCCTGTCTGAGCATACACCCACATGGACCACACACCACGTCCCCTCTTGGTAGCTCCTGCATCATCTCGTCCCCTTCTGTCCCCTCCAGGGAGGAGTGAAGGTCCTCATCACCGGCCCATGGCAAGAAGCCAGCAATAACTACAGCTGCCTGTTCGACCAGATCTCAGTGCCTGCGTCTCTCATTCAGCCCGGGGTGCTGCGTTGCTACTGCCCAGGTAAGAGACCCTTTCTTCCCCGGTCCAAGGGCACAGCTCCAGGAGCCAGCTTTGGGTGAGCCCGTGTCAGACAGGAGCCCCAGGAGTGCTCACCTGGGATCATAAAGGAAGGGGACAGTTTAGACAAGTGGTAAGCAAGTGGCCTGCCCAGGACCAGCCAGGAGCATGCTATCACCAGCCGGGGCTGTTCCAAGGCGCTGAGCAGCAGCTGTCTGTGGGGCTGGAGGCACATTGTGCCCTCCTGCCCGGCCACCCACCCCAATGGCAGCCGGTCGGGACCTCGAGCGGATCACAGTATGCAGGGGCCTGGTAGAGGCCGGAGCCCAGGCGCCAGGAACATCCAAGTAGGAATAACAGACTCTGAGCATTTCAGCCCCTGCTCAGAGAAAAGGTGTGACCAAAGCACTTGCTACAACGTGAAGGCCTCAGTGACTCCCAGAAAGCCTGCCGGGAGCCCCTGCCTGTTGTCTCCTGCAGATCTGACCTGCTCCCCAGACCCCGAGGCTGCCTCCCTGCAGCCTTGCTGGGCCTGGACAGCAGCCCCACCCCCCACCCCCCCAGGCCGGGTCAGTCTGTTGCTCTGAAGGAGAGAGGACAGCATGTTATTGAACTGTCCACTTATCACCTGCTGCTGGACAGAGACTCGCTCCGGCCTGTAAATAGATGCCACTTCCTGTCCCTGCTCCTGGCCTGGCCAAAGACCCAGACCTTGCCTGTCCTCAGTTACCCGATCCCTCCAGGAAATAAATAAATAAATAAAAGACTTGCCTTCTGGATGCCATCCCAGGTCAGGCCTGGAGTGTCCTGGGGCCTGGAGAGGGTCACCTCTGCTGTGTCCCAGCCAGCCAGGGGCCATCAGTGTGATGTGAGCTAGAGGCCTTCGTTTCTGTCCTCAGTGAGAGCACCGGATGAGAGAGAGCTTGGGAAGCATGCGGCTCAGGTGCTGGGTCCTGAAGGCGCCATCTTCACTCTGCTGACCCAGGGCAGAGCGAGGAGAGCCCAACCTCCATCTGTCCCGCGGCTTTCCAGGGCCCAGGGCTAGCAGTGCCTCTGCTGGGATTTCTCCAACAGAGCAGCGTGTCTCAGAGCAGAAGGCACGAGGGGGACCTGAGAGCCGGTCCCTCTGCTGGGGCTCCATCCAGCTTCACAGCGCCCCACAGAGGGCCCCACTTGGAAGGGCTGCTCTGGGTGTGTTTGTTTCTGCTTTTATTCCCTTGTTTACCAAATGGGTTTCAAGAAGCCCCTGCTTCCCGTGCACCATCAGGAGCCTGGTATAATGGAAGAACGAAGTCCAGTCCCCACCTGGGACCCTGACCCCAAGAGGAACCAGTGCAGGGAGCAGGGCCAGTGCAGCCCAACCGCAGTCCTGAGAGGTGCTGCTGGCTGCTTGGGGCCCCAGCTGGGTCTCCTCCGGGAAGGAGCCCTGCCAGAAAACAGGTGGGAGCGCAGCCAGGCAAGCCGAGGGGCCAAGGTGCTGCGGGATGGGCATCTGCCCTGGCCACAGACCCACTGGAGAACAGGTTCTGCCCAGGCAGCTCCTTCCTACAGTAGCAGAGGCAGCAGGGGACTCCCAGGCGTGGACTCCGCCCTCCACAGGGCTCCAGGGCTGCCTGGTCCAGAGCGACAGGCAAGGGTGAGGAGCAAAGCAGGCAGCTCAACTCAGGACAAAGTAGGGAAACTGCAAGGCTGCTGCCAGCCGGACACCCACCCTCAGTTCTGAGGAGGTCACTGAAATGAAACGGACTGAGGGCCAGTCTTTCATGACAGGAAAGAGGACTCCATCCAGTGCCCTATTTTTACTGCTTTCCAAAAGAAGGATTGCAAGACATCCCCAGCCTACCCCTGCAGCGACGCGTGTCACAGGCTGGTGTCACCTTCAGCAGGAGGCAAACACACATGGCTCCGACAAGAGTAACAGCAGTAGAGCCAGGACTCACTGACAATGAAGAGTGGGGTGGGGGTATGGGCCTGGCACCCAGGAGGCTGGGCTGGTCCCTGCCACTCTCTAGGGAAGGTGTGGGAAGCTGCCACACCCCCCCCCCAACATGCTCCAGAGCACAGGCACAAGACAGACAGGAAGATACACAGCATGCAGAGGCCTGAGCAGGGAGCCTGCAGTAGAGCCCCAGCTCCCCCGGGGCCGGCATGGCACAGGCTGGGGTACCACACAGGCAGCCGCACTGGCAGCCTTCCTTTCTGTCGGTTAACCAGCTGGGTCTCCAGGGCAGCAAGTGTGCTTGAGCTGTCAAAGCCACTGGAGGCTCCAGATTGGGCCAGGGCTCTGTGGTGGGAGGTCCTGTGTGACTCCTGCCATGAGGCCTGTGGGTCCAGGTCATGGCCCAGAGCTGACAGATGCAGCCGGGGCAGGAAGCACAAGGGAACATTCATGGCAATCATGTCCCCATGGCTCAGGCTGGGGACAGTGGCAAGCCAACTGCTACCTCACTACACACACCTGGGCTGGACGGAGGCCAGGGCTCGCTGAGGTGGCTTTGTCATCGGAAGTGGAATCTGCAGCCCCCCAGAGCTTTCTCCTGTCCCAAGAGCAGCTGACTTGGCTGGTGCCCTCCTGCTCTGAAAACCAAGCGCCCAAATAGTAACATGATCCCTGGACGTCCTCCCTGGAAATCCATCCCCAGAGGCCCTGAGCTCAGAAAACCAGTGCAGAGAAAACAGGACTCTGACACCCATGGAGAGGGGCCCTGTGTGCCCACCAGGCCCACAGCTCCTCGGGGGCACAGGCCAACCCCCAAGATGGTAACGCATGGAGGGTCAGGCTGCCTCCCGGAGCCGAAGCAGGGCTCTACTGAGGGCATTGCAGCCACTCCCCCAGTGCATTTGGTTTTGCTAAGCCGTGTTGGGGCCAGAGGAGTCGGCAAGACCCACAGGGCACTGCTGGCCTGTCCGGTGGTGTGTCACCAGCCCAGCATCTTACCCTGGCTTCAACCAAGGCAAGAGACAGAAGAACTTCTAAAGCCATGTGTTTGCCATTTATGGAGTTGGCACAAGCGTGCAGGAAGGCAGAAAGCAGAAATCAGCACGGTGCTGCCCAAAGCCAGAGATCTGCTCTGCCTCAGACGGCTGGGCTGGGAGAAGGTGGTCAGCCCTGGGAGGGGCGGGCACAATGTCATCAATTCACCCTTCTCTTCTTGTGGCCCTGGGTGTGGAGCCCAGTCCCTACCCTCCTGGGGAACAGAGGGGCAAGCTGCCAGTTACACACGGGACCCAGGGACAGAGGAAGCTGAGGAACTGTTGCCCCTGGGCCTTGAGGTCCAAGCGGGCCAGGTTGGGTGGAAAGTGCTCTGACTGTTGTCTCTCACTTTCAGCCCATGACACGGGTCTTGTGACCCTGCAAGTCGCCTTCAACAGCCAGATCATCTCCAACTCAGTGGTGTTCGAGTACAAAGCCCGAGCGCTGCCCACACTCCCATCCTCCCAGCACGACTGGCTGTCCCTGGATGGTAAGCACAGCGATCGGGTCACTGAGCATGACACTGGGCACCACAGGGTCAGGACAGAGCCAGGGCCCAGAAAGGGATCAATGTCCCCAGGAGTCCTGCCGAGTCCCATGGTCAGGCTGTGCGCCCACTGGCTGGGCCCACCCTGGATCTCCAGTTCTCCTTGGAGCAGCTCCATGGTGACATGGAGCTTCACCATGGCTGTCGCTCCTGTCGAGCAAACTAAACCACAAAACAGGCCCCAGGAGCTAAGCCCAGACAGACCCCAGGCAGCACCTCTATACCCTCCAGGGCTGTTTCCTCTTGGAAGCAAAGAGTTCCTAGAGGCACCACCAAGCTGCCCTTGACCTCAGGACATGTCTCAGGAGGCCCCCAGCTGGCAAGCCCAGCCTGGCTTCCACACAGGGTACCCAGCAGTGGGGAGGATGGCTGTCCATGACTGCAGGGTCAGGACAAGCTGCTGAGAGGTGCGTTGTGGAGACTTCTACAGCCCTGGGGTTTGGGTCTGGGCTAAACTGGCTCTGTACCCTGACTCTGTAGGCCCCCTGCCCACCCACCTTCTCACTCTGCCTTTCCCTCATTACTGGCTGTAGGATGAGGCCTGGACAGCTTTCCAGAACCCTTAGCATGCCAACCTTGACCTTGCCCAGGCCCTGCTCTGGTGGTGACATGGTACTTGGCAGTGACCCTAGCTGACGAATGTCAAGAGCTATTCCCAGAGGTGATTCTGGGTCAGCAGACATCTGCACCCCTGGTATGGCTGCCTGGGAGCACTGTGCCGGCCTTGGCAGCAACCCCAGCCAGGGCTGGAGCCAGGCAGAGCCTTGATGGTGGCCCACAGTGTGTAACAGAGAAGGGCAGGGTGACCGGGGCTCCCGTGCAGGAAATCCGGTTTCAGTTTTGCAGAACAAGTGGGGAATGGCACAGAGAGCTCTGCAGAGCCCAGCTTCCCTTGAGGGACCCGCTCAGCCTCACTAACACGGACAGAAGGGTGCTTGGGCCTGGGAAATGGAAGCTTTTCTCAGCACAGTCAGCCAGGTAGTATCCAGAAATCCAGGGACACTCCCTGGCCCTGGGAAGCCCAGAGAGCCAGCTGTACCTGCCAGCATCTGCAGCACACCCAGAGGGGAGGGTGCTATGACAGGCCCCAAATGAAGAGCCTTAACTACTTTGTGACAAACACACTCCTGGGTCTTAGGTCACACCAGGCCCCTGGGGATGGGTCTCCTGCCAATCTGGGCAGCTGCTCACCAGCCATCCCCTCTGGGCCCCGGACTGTAATCCCCCAGGTGGAAGTTAGCATCCCCAGGCCCCTGGCAGGATACGTGACAAGATAGCAGATGTCGAGGCCTGGTCAGCTGAGCAGCACTGGCATCTGCATCCCCGTCTGAAGGTTGCTGTGGGGACACTAGGTCCGCCTTAGTGCTCTGCTGAGCTGGCCTGGCCTCATCTACAATGGCCCAGGTGCTCTACAGAGAGCAGATGGGGACCCTTTGGGTCTTGGCGAGGCATCCATTTGAGTACTGGGGAAAAATGGAGGTGGGGGCAGAGGAACTCGACAAAGTGGTGTTCCCTGTGTTTCTTTTCCCCTCAGTAGATACAAGGGACTCACGCACCCAAGGTCCCATGCTCCCAGCCTTTCACTAGCTTGATGGGAGTGGAGGGTGCTGCAGCCCCATAATCTGTCCCTGATCGCGCGAGCGCAGAAGGGACAGCTGGGAAGGTTGCAGGAGGGCGTGGTCCCCAGGCCTGGCAGTGCCCTTGCGTAGGGGCAGATGTGCAGAGGCCGGCGGCTCCTCCAGCTCCTCCCTGCTGCCCTCCACCGTGTCGCCGCTGCTGCTCCCCCGGCTGGTCCTTCCAACCCCCGCATCACCGGACAGTTCCCGTAGAGGCCAAGCAGCAGGGGAGCAGGAGCTACAGAAGGGGAGGTGCGAGGGGACTGCAGCGCCGAGCAAACTGGGGCACGGCGGCCCCGCGGCGCGCGTGCCCGCACACGCACACGCACGCACGCGCACAGTCCGCCCGGCGCGCAGCCGCAATGCAGCTCTGCGTGGAAAAGGCGCGGCGCGGGTCCCCAGGGGCCCTGACTGCGGCAGCGCGCGGGTGTGGGCGCGGGGCGCACAGCTTGGTCGCTTCCTTTCGCCCCCTCCTCATCCTGGGTGTGCCCCTCCTCTTTCCAGAGGAGGCAGTGTTTGAGGACCTGAATTTTGGCCTTCACTGGATTTAGACAATGGGCTTCTACGCCCACGAGAGGCTGGGTGGGGACCTGAGCCGGGCGCGACCCGTAGCGCGCGCGCACGTGCACAGGCGGCTGTGGCGAAGCCTTTGTCCCCGGCACAGCTTTTGTCCGCACTGCCCCGCCCAGCGAGGGGCTGGGTCCTCTCCCCGCAGCGCAGGGACCCTCATCCCCACATCCTATGCTGGACACAGTCATCCAGGCAGAGGCCCCTGGAAAGTGGGGGAAGCAGAAGAAGATGTTGTGGCCCTGGGGGGGTCTCAGCCCTCTGGATCCCGGGACTGCAGGACTGCCTTAATCCTAGAAGCTCCTCACCCTTTCTCAGTCCCTGGGGTGAACTGTGAACCCTGGGGCGGGGACCAAGTTGGCCAGGGCCCCTCTGCCGAGTATGGTGTGGCACCAGGTATGTGCCAGCTCCTTTGTGACTTGAATGCATATAAGATGAAAGTTAGTGGCCACATACACATGCAAAGAGCTTGTTAATGCAGTGTAGTGAGCAGGACCACTTCCCAAGGAAGTGACCTTCTGTGGCCTTTGCCAGGCTCTGAGCCAAAGAGGAAAGGGGTGCCCGTGAAGGGGGCTGCCTTGGTAAAGGCTCCTTCAGACCTGACATCTGCCCCACTTCTCCCCCAGAGGTCCAAGTTCAGAGCAGATCTCCCCAGTGCCAGACCCCAGCTCACTTGCACTGGGTGCGGGCCAGCTGTCCCCATGGGCTTTCCGGAAAACCTCTTCTGAGCTGGAGGTAGGCAGGCTGTGGGCTGACCCTGGAGACCGTCTGAAGGGGCCCCTGGGAAGTGTCACTTCTACCTGCGGTGGTGGCTGTGCTCGTTCGGAAGGACATGTGTTGTCTGTTTAGACTGTCTTGTCTGTGTCCGTGTTGGCTAAAGGAACGAACCAGGACCCTCAGCACTGCAGCCTGAGCCTGAGGGGGTGGGGCATTCGCCCCTCTGGTCAAGGGTACTGGGACGCCTTTCAGTGACCTCTATCCCTGGATGTGAAGTTGAGTGGTGAGTGTCACTGTCCCCGCGGGCCAGATTGAGGCCCTGTGCCCCCTTCACCCCCCTAGTTCCCTGCTCCAAGCCCACTAAGCCGCTTAGCCGATTTCGGTTGCTTCGCTGGCCACTGAGCCTCCTGCTGGGGAGAAGCGCAGAGGGACACATGGCTGCAGCGCTCCTGGCTGGCTGGCCCTGGGCAGGGCCTTACCCTGTCACACAGAAGAGAGCGAGTCTGGAGCTTGAACCTCGCTCCCGAGCTTACTTGTCCAGCCGGCATGTTCCTAACCTCCGGGTCCCGGCTCCAGGAAGGTGGTGAAGGAAAGGCAGGCTGTGGCCTCCTGGTTCCGGTGCAGCCCCATCTTCTGCATTTGTGGCTGGGGACATCCCAGCTCTGCTCACTCTGGCCCTGATGTGGGGCCGTCCCTGCTGTGATACCACCTATGGCTGTTCTTGCAAGGTGGCACTCAGCTTCTGATGAGAGGGGCCATGCCAGCTGCTCCTGGGCTGTGCCCCGCCCCTGTCCCATCCAGCCCACTTTGCTGCTGCCCGTATCAGGGCCTAGTGGGTGCCATGGAAAAAAATCAGAAACAGGCAAACTGAATCTTCCAAAGATGAGGAGGAAAATAAGTAACTCATTGTTTTACTAAAACAAACAGGGCTTGTTTTATGGCATATGATACACAGTTTCTAAGATGAGACAGCGTGGCTAACTTGTCTGGACTTGGGAAATGGCTTTAGTGACACCCATGGTCGAGGCACTAGGCCCAGCACTCCTCCTCCCACCTCTGGGGCACTCTGGGGGCTGGGGGCCATGGAGAGGTGGCCCTGATGGTGAGGCTGCTGCCCAGAGCTTTTGCTGAGAGCCACCTAGAGCAGGCCTGGGAGACAAGAGCTGGTTTTCGTGTGGGTCTCGGGTGCTTCTGCACAGAACCATGAACCAGGGGACCCTCGTGGCAGCAGAGGAAGCCATCTGAGCCAGGCTTGGATGCAGGACATGAAGCTGAGTGGCAGGAGGTACATCCCACAGCAGCCAGACCAGTGTCTTGTCCAGCACCTGTGTGCCGGGTGCTCCTTAGCACTGTGGGGAGAGAGAGGTATTGGCATCCAGTCATGGGGGGCATCGCAGCTGTTGGAGTCCCCACAGAGCCAGCTGTTTCCCTGAGCTAGGCACAGGATGGAGGGTGATGTCCTACAATTTATTGCTGGGGCAGCACCAGATCTGTATGGCAAGGCTGGGCCCTCACACAGCCTCCGTGCCTCAGTGACACATGGTGCCCTGCAGAGAGGTGGCACTCAAAGCCCAGCCTCTGCAGATAGGGCAGCCTGCCACCTCCTCTGGTGGTTAGGACAGGAAGCAAAGCAGATGCCGGCCATAGAGGAACTGAGGCAAGTGCAGGTGGCACTCCTCGTCACTCCTCGTCCTTGTGGCCAGGTAGCTCATTGCAAAACCTGAAGGTGGAGGCTCCCAGCCCTCGGTGGTGTCCACCTGCTCTCCCAGCCGGCAGCTGCTTTCACTTCCTGCCCTGCCCCTCACCACTCAGTTTTGGAAGCTACAGGTCTGAGGCCACGAGTCTGAAGCCATGCTGTCAGCAGACTGTAGGGAAGTCATCCCGGCCTCTCCCAGAGGCTGGTGTTGCCCACAGCCCTGGTCTGGCCTTGGCTTTTGCAACATAACTCCAATCTCTGAATCCACTGCCAAGTGGCTGTCTCCCACCGTGTCTGTCTTCTAGTAAGGACACCAGTCCTTGGACGAGAGCCCGCCCACTCCACTGTGAACATCTTAACTGATGACCTCTGATTCACTCATCACAAAGACCCTCTTCCCAGATATGATCCCGCCCGTGCTCCAGCACAGCCCAGTGTGCCGCCTCGTGGAGCCTCAGGCCAGTGTCCAGAACTGAGCCTCGCACCAGGGCCATGCAAGCCCTTGGGCCTGGCTGCAGACACAGCTGTGCCACAGAGCTGCAGCATCCTGAGGGTTTGCACTGTGAGGATTCCAGCCCTGGGTGTAGCGTACCCAGGCTGCCCTGCATCTGGGAGCTGACTCTGTCCTTCCCCAGAAGCATCCTGTTGGAAGGGGTGTGATGGGAAGCAGCCCTCAGCCTCAGTGGCACAGTTATGTGAACCAGGTATCATCCTCAGGAAGCTCAGGCTGGGAGGACCCATCCTGCAGGGATAAAGGACAGCTGTGGGACAAGAAGACAGAGTAGACATGCTGTCACAGTTCGTCCTTGTAGTTACTGCAGCCCCACCGACTGCCCCAGCCCCCAGCTCTGCAGTCTGCCCTCTCCTCTGCCTCTGCCCACTGCACTGACTGCACTCCTCCCTCTGTCACCAGCTCCTGCTTCTGGAACATTCTCAGGTGTTCACATGGCCAATCTCCCTTCACCCACCAGGGCTTTCTGTCTCCACTGTTGGGTGCTGCCTTGTACCTCTAGGTACCTTGTACCTAGAGCCCCCACTGCATGGACAGTGCTAGCCATACCCCTCTCAAGAGAGCCACCATGTCCCAGACAGGATACACATTCTCTATGTGGCTACCCTCCCTCCAGAGCCCCCTGTGACACATCCCTACCTCTGGGACCATCCTGACCCCAAAACCTGAGTGGCGTCCCAGAGCCCCCTGCTTGCTCCCTACCCCAGCCCCAGCACAGCCTAGTGCTGTTCTCTCCCTCATTCCTCTGAGTTCTCTACTTTCCATCCTCTGCCACCACCATCCTTCAGTCCCAACTAATCCATATGTCCTAACCTGTCTCCCGGCCTCTGTCCCAGTGGTCCTGGCACCGTCCTCTCCGTATGTGTTAAGGGTCTGGTTTGTGGTGAGCACTGTCTAGTGCCAGGGGAATCATAGGGCCCGTCCCAGTGAAAGATCATGCACAGGCAGTAAAGGACAGTTGCAGGTGATGATAAGTACGGAGTGGCCAGGGAGGAGGACCAGGGCAGCCATGAGGCTGGAGGTAATGGGGCTCTGTGAGGAGAGGTGGGTGGGACTGAGCCGGCACCCCAAGCTGAAGGATTAGCAGGAACAGAGGAGTCTGGCATGTCACAGAGACTGGAACAGAAGTGCAGGTGATGAGCCTGGTGGCAGGAAAGCCATGCAGGATCGGGCCACACGGTATCCGTCATCTAGCACTGGGATCTGGCGTTGCATCCGCGGTCAGGGGCCAGGGGTAGTGTGTCCACTTGTTCACATGTGTGAGGCCCAGGCCACCCCAGCTGATGCTGGTAGAATGAGTTTCATTTCCACTTCCATGGAGACCACCGTGGTCCCCAAGGTCAGTCCAGACAAGGAGTGGTAATAGCTTTGACAGGACTGGTGATTGTAAATTCTCAGGGACATATTGGCTATGAGCGGCACTGGTAGATGATACTGGGGTCCAGGCAGTATAATTTGAGTGTGGAAGATGAGAAAGAAGACAGAGGGGGTTACCTCTCAGTTTGGGGCTTGAGCAGTGGGAGAGACAGTGGGGCATTTGCCAAGAGGAGGAAGAAGCAGGTTTGGGAGCTGTGGGAATGTGGAGTCTGCTCAGGTCTGGTCAAGTCTGATGAGGGACACGGAGCTGATAGTTGGCTTGGAAAATCTGGAGGCCACAGAGAAAGAAAACTCAGCGAAGTGGCTGAAAAATGCAGATGAGATGATGCTGGGCTTGTCTCACACCCAGAGCCACAGGCCAGGGCAGAGCAGCAGAGGCTGACACCTGTTGGATGCTCACCTGGCCCAAGGGTGCCTCGGTGTCCCACTGCTTCTGCCAGCTCCGTGTGCAGCAGGAGAAAAAGGCCAGGCCTTGCCCCTCCTAGCTGTCCCTCCGGTGTTGATCACCCAAGAATCATGCTGAGCCTTAGACCAAAGAAGGAGGCCTCTGTCCCTGTGCTCATGGGCGTCACATGCAGCTGTCCTGAGCCCCAGAGACAGACAGTAAGGCCCAACAGGTTTATCCCCAGCCGGGTGTGGAGGGGTCAGACCCAGAGGCCCCAGAGTGCTGAGAAGAGAAGATACTGCAGGCCGTGCCCTTGATCCTCAGTCAGCTCCACAGGCCTGCCCCTCCTCAGCCTTTGGGTCTGCTCAGCAGTTCTCCAGGAAGCAGGGCCTCAGAGAAGGGTCTCTTAGCAAAGCTGGGAGGCTGGAGAGATCAGCAAGTCTGGGGTGCCCCATGCAGGCTGGCTTCAGGCCCTTCCCGGGAATCTAGCTCCTGGAGAAGAATGGAGATGTCCCACTAGCCTCAGGACTGAGGGGAAGGTAGCAATGGGCCTCTAGCTGGGACCAAGAACAGGGCCTCCCCTTTTAAAAGCTCCTAAAAATACACATGTTTCTGATCCCCTGTGAAGAGCCCAGTGACCTTGTCACCACCTCTGTCACGCCAGGACTTTCAAAATAGTCTTTGATAGGCTGAAGACCAGCGGTGGAGAGACCAGTGGACTCTCCACTCATCCTGAACGCAGAGCTCTCTGTCTGAGGGAAGAAAAGTGAGGGGTGAGTTTGTGCCACAGGCCCCATGTCTTACGGATTATTGGAGAAGTTTTTTAGACACAGCACAAAGCGGAAATCGTCAGTATAGCAGAACCAACCTTAGATGCAGCCTTAGATCTCCCAGGGAGCCTGGGGGACACACGGTCTACCCCATCCTGTCCTGAGAGGAACCTGGGCCCCAAAAGAGGAGCAGCGTGTCCCGATGATGGACATCTGGGGGCGGAAGCTTCCTGACTCCTCATGCAAAATGCTGCCCTCCCTCCTCAATCCCAAACTCTCCAAGGAGGTTCCTAAACCCCACACACAAAGGGGCAGCCAGAAGCCAGGGCCATGAAGAGGCTGTAGTTTGTTTGTAGCCATCAAGTTTCCTCAGGGACCTGCTTTGGAGAGCCGCTGTTCTTTGTCATATCTGCACCCTAAGAGAAAGAGCAGTGATCTGGCTTCCACCCACACTCCAAGCACTTGGGCGAAGGGGAGCCCCAGTGAAGGCCCTCAAGGGTTTTTCTTCCTGCTGAAGGTGTTATGTGCTGGGGTGAGGAGGTGCCTCTGCCCCAGCCCCTCGCCCACCCTGGCAGTGTCTGGAGAAGTTGCCGACACCATAGGTCAGTCCCATGGCACTCGGTGCAGTGATCGGTCTTCAGGCACGTGGGCGACCATGATTGTCCCTTTCTGCAGAACCTCCTGACATGGAACCTGCGTGGAGGTCGGAGCCGCTGGCACCACAGTGCCAGCCCTTCCCACCGAGCACTCACACATTCGGGTTCACTTGGGTCTCCGGTGACCTCTGCGGGCACCTTTCCACAGGTGGACACGCTGTCTGACCCGCTGTCCATCCTTAGCCTCCATGCTGGGAGCCTGTTCTCCTGCCACAGTGCTGTGGTTCAGAGCTGCCCCCAGCTACGTGTGCTTTGTCCCCGCTTCCCACGAGTCTCCATCTCACAAATGATGCTTTCTTCCTGGGTTTTCCCATCACACTTTGTAAATTCCTCCACTACCAACTTTCTCTTTGTAATCACTTATCTGGTTTCTGTTCGGGGAGCACGTCCCTGAGAGGTACCCCGTGCTATGCCTAAGGTGCTAGTGATCAGAGCCAGTGAGGGCAGCTGAGGGCAGCGCTCACCATGCTGACCTCCTTCAGGCGAACAGCACCTGGGGCGCTGGTCTGGGACAAGGCCTCTCAGGGAGGCCTGGGGTGACTTCTTCAAGAACGTGAGGGACAGGTGGAGCAGGCTGGAGGGGCACTGGGCTGCAGGGCCAGTGGGCAGGTGGGCTTCATCCGAGGACGTCACTGAGCATTTGAGAGGCAGTGATGTGGCCAGGCTGGCTTTTCAAGAAGTGCTCTGAGCTCTTGTGGAGTGAGCAGACCAGAGGAGGGTTGGAGCGGGCGAGGGGTCGTGTCCAGGCAGAATGGAGACAGTGAGGGGCGGCATTGACAGGGTTCATGTCCAGATTTCAGGGGCGCTCTGTGCCATTCCCCTCAGAGGAAGACCGGAAATGGGCTGGGTTCAGAGCCTTGGGAACACCTGTGGGAAGAGCTAGTGCAGGTGAAGGTAGGATCCAGGGCTCAGAGAGGCAGATGGGCAGGAGAGAGAAGCCTGAGATGTCTGCATGGACGGCCTCATGGACGAAGTGAGTGAACGGGCTGGTTGAAGTGACTAGGGTGAGCAAGGTCTTTTGCCTTAGTTATCAGAATGCCTTTAGGAGGCAGGAACACAGGAGGTTCTCAACCAATGTCCCCTCAAGGGACGGACAGGTGGGTGATGGACGAACGGATGGGTGGATGGCTAGAAGGACAGACAGCCCAGGCTGTCCTTGTGACCATAGTCCTCGCTGCTGACTGACCAGCTTTAGGCTTCAGTAGCCCAATGCTCACGATTTCAGAATCAGTCTGGGTAGGGCGTCTGCACTGACGAAGCGCCATTACCCCTTTCTGACCTCCCATCAAGTTTCCACCAAGTGTCCCAAGACAAGGATGTGGAAACTGGATCCATTCCATGTTGGTCACACCCTGAGGCTGCCTTCGGGTTTTTAAGGGACCATCCAGTGAGCACAGTGAACCCCCGCCCTCCGCCCAGCTCCCTGCAGTTGGAAAAGGAACAGAAAAGCATTCTCCTCCCTGAGACGCTAGGGCCTCACTCCTCCCAGGGTCGCCCCAGAGTGTGTTGCCATACAGGGGCCTGTGACTCCCTGACAGTTGGTCTGGTCCCGGCCCAGTCTGGCTGGTGCTGAATGAGTGAATGGACAGTAACACCAATGCACAATGGTGGGGCAGGGATGATCACAACTGCCAGCTGCCCCTGTCCGGGGCTCCACACTCTTCATCCTCCCTGTCTCACAACACAGCCTCAGGACGCTGCTTTAGGTTCATTGGCCCCAAACTAGGGTCATTATGGGAGACAAAGCCTTGGAGGACAGTCTCCCCTCTCACCTGCTACCCAATGGCACCTGCTGAGCCCTAACCCTGTGAAGGTCCTTCTGCTGGGACTGAAACTTTGCCCATTGGCTTAGTCCATTTTCTGTTACTGTGAAGAAATACCTGAGGCTGGGTACTTGGTTGGACAGCATCTAACACGCGAAGCCCCGCGCAGCAAACCCTGTCTGAACCACAGCACCCATGAGGTAGTCACACCCCACCCCGGGCCATGCAGGTCCTAGGCAGGAAACAACCAGGACAGTGTGGTTGGTACAACAGTGCTGCCTCAGCCCAAGTTTGGTGGAGAAGGTAGGCAGGCAGGGGAGTCTTCCAGGCCCATAGGCGTGTCCTTTGTATGCACAAGGGATAGGAGGAGACAACTCCCCAAGACTGCCCTCCCTTCTGACATCAACTGCAAGTTCAGGGATCCCCAAGAAACCCCATTGGTTTGATAACTCACCAAAAGAGCTCACTGAAAGTCATTAGACTCACTGTGGACTCCATAAGGACACACATTAATATCAGCCCAGTAGAGTCTGGGAGGCGGGGCTTCCATCATCCTCAACCCAATAGCAGTGCTTTCCTAGCTGGGACGTGCACCATACTCTCGGGGTGCTGCCAGCCAGGGAAGCTCATGTATCTCAAGTTTGTACGGAGGCTCCACTGCACAGGGTGGCGGATGGTTGTGCTGAACTCAGTCTGCAGCCCCTCCTCACTCCCTGTCATCCCCACATTGTTGGTCTTTTGGACATGCCCAGCACCTCTCCTAAAAATACCCAAGTAATCAGCCTCTTTTCAGTACTGGGGCTCAAACTGAAGGCCTTACCCCTGCTAGGCAAATGTCCCTCATGGAGCCAAACCCCAGCCCCTACCCTGGATCATACCATTGGCAAAGATGTCCCCATTAGGCACTGCACTCTAAGGGCTTAGAGATCGATCCCTTGCAGGGGGCAATGACAAAGCCCAACTTCTTCAGCCAAAGGGAAATGCTTCACACTGCACAGAACAGCATCCTCCCCTCCTCTGTACCCACCTGCCTCTCCTGCCTCCCTTTCTTCTCACGTGGGGACCAAATGCTTCATAGTGTCTTCCCTGAGGCGGGGAAAGTTGTGCATCCAAGGTGTTGTCTGTTGCTTGTGAAGTGCTGCCCCTGCTCAGATATTGTCTAGCATCCTGCAATTCTTTGGGGACATGTGGTTTGGGTGAAATCTTTGTCTTCTGCAGAAAATATTGTACACAACTTCAGTTTTCTGGTGAGATGGGAGTTAATTAGATTATAGATCCATGTACCTAGCTGTGAAATTAACTGAGAAATTCAAGAAGCCTTGACAGCTAAAGTTATTATTCTAATATATTAACACAATTGCTTCTGTAAATTGCTCATCTGCCCCATGGCTTGTGATGCTCCAGCTTGCAGATGGCAGCCCTGGCTGGGCTGTGTTTCCTTTTTGCTGTGGGAAGGTGAGAACAGCCTCCTCCTGCCTGCTCCCTTCTCCTCTCTGAGCCAGGCACTTGGGAACCTCGGAAGACCCCCAAACTAGTGTTCTCTGCTCTGTGTTGACATCCTCCAGCAGTGTGTCTCATTCTTCCGCACCCTGATCAGAGTGGAGTTAGCCATGCAGATGGTGACCAGCCTGGGAAGAACACTTTCCTGCCCAGGGAAAGGAAAGGGACATGGATGCGGTGGTAGCCACCTCCAAAATGACAGCTCAGGCACAGAAAATGTACCAGCACTCTCACTTGATATGCACAGTGGAGTGTGCTGTGACATCGCAAGATTGGCCTGTGTCACCCACAACAGCCAAACCAGTGGAAGTGCGTAGGTCACTGGCAACAGGGCCTGTGTGGAGGAGCTATGAGGGAAGTGGTGCGGCCATGGCCCATTGTGCGTTTCTACCCTAGTTACCCAGGAAGTCGGAAGCCATGGATGCATTTCACTCTGAGGTGAATTTTCTTAGCGACTTTGCTTTTCCCAAATGTTGGTTTACACTCTCTCTTAGAAAGCAACAGAAAAGAGCAGGCTCTGGGCAGAGGATGGAGGCTGTAGCAAGAGGTCCTATACCCCCGGGACCTCTTGTTGCACTCAAAGACATTGTTCCTCCCCTAGCGTTTTCATTTCTTATTCCAGGAAAAGACTGGGTGCTCACTTGGCATTTGGTGAAAGGCCCTGGCATTACCCCAAGTGGCTTAAACTCCAGTTATAACAGGAGGATCTTTGGGTGGGGCCACGTTTCTTGTTCCAACTCTTTGGGCAGAGAGCAATCCAGGGATTCCACTTGGAGAAGGGACAGTGGTTTTCAGCAGGGCCAAGCCGGGACTGACTCCAGCGTTCGTCCCAGAGACAGCTGCAGGCCTGTGTCGGGTGTGGCTGCACCCAGAGCCACCACTGTGGAGCAGTGATGTGGGGGCCGCATCGAACCCATCTGTGCCACTCCCAACCCCCTTCTGCTTTTCTCAGCAATGGCATTTAGCACCTACGGTGTCTGCAGTGGTCCTAAAAATGAAATACGGCAGCCCCTCCCGCCCGCTCAGGCACTCACCCACGGTGGCTGGCTTTGAAAATGCCAGTGTATGCATTTGGGCTGCTTTCTCTGCATTGCTCTCCTGCCTTTTGGTGACACTGGCAACTTCTCCCCTTGAGAGCTTGGCACTTACTGCTCTGAGGACATAGCTCTGAAACGCACAGAAGCTGTGAGGACAGCGGCATCAAAGTGGCTTTTACTCTAGGTGCAGGGTCTTCTGCCTCTTGCTGTCCACCAATCAGACCCACTTGGTGAGAAGGTACCTGGTTGTGCTAGGTGTCTTGTGTGGAGCATGACTGTCTGATTCCCCAGGCCTGACTCCTTCCTGCCAGGCCCAGCTGGGGTTTCCCATCTCCTGGAAAGGCCACCTGGGGCTTCCTGAGCTTCTACCCAGGAGGGCAGAAGGTGGAGACCCAGTTTGGCCTGGAACAGGAAGCCACAGAGGAGGCTGGAGGTAGAGAGATGCGTGCGGGTGTGGGATTCTCCCTGAGAAACAGGACTGGGCTGGACATGTGCTGAGTGCTCGGGGCTGGATCCTTGCCCCACACATTCCCAGATGGCTGCAGTGTAGGCCTTGGCTAGGATGCCTTTCCCCATCTGTCCAGGGCTCAGTCATGGCAGGCAGAGACCTGCCCGTCACGCCCTCAGCTTTGGCACAGCTTCCAGAAGCATCCTTAGATGACACCAGTCGTCCCACCCCGTCTGCCCTGTGGTCAGTGTCTCCTGACTCAGGGTCCCTGTGCCAGTCTCTGCTCTTTGCTGAGTAGTTGTGGACAGGGCTCTATCCTCTCAGGAGACCTCAACCCCTCTGTGATGGGACAGTGGGGGGACACAGGGGCCCCAGTGAGCAAGACAGACCCACTCAGTTGCACTGCCCATCAGACGCTACCACCCAGGGCCACCTCGCCTTGGCCAGTCTGCTTTGCTAGCACGAAGACTGCTGCTTTGTTGTCTCCTTTGTGTGGTGTGTGAGAGATAATTAACATACCATTCAATTGACTTATTTAAAGTATGCCAACATTTACAGTATAGTTACAGAACTGTGTAGTCACCACCACAAACTAATTTTAAAATATTCTCATCCCTCATCTACAAAAAAAGAAATCCCCGTGCCCATGAATAGTTCTCCCCATTCCTCCCCAGCTCCTGACCCCCCGTTCCAACCGTGCTTTGGCAAACTGCTTAGAAACCTGCCCATTCTGGACATTGTTTAGGAAGAAAATCACACAAAGTACCGTCCTGGGTCTGGCTTCTTTCATTTCACGTGACGCTTTCTGGGCCTGTCCTTTTTTATTCTGTATCAGGACTTCATCCCCTTTTATTTCTAGACATGCCCATGTGTGCAGGGCGCTTTCTCCTTCCTCTTGCCAAATCTTGCTATTGCCCACGTTTTTTTAACATAGTCATCTGGAGGATGTGAACTGGTATCTTATCGGGACTCCGAGGTGAATTTTCTCAGTGACTTTGATTTTCCCAGATGTTGAGTGTTTTTCATGTCCATATTAGACTGTATGTGTCATCTTTGGAGAAATGGCTATTCTGAGCCTTTGTCCATTTTTCAAATTGAGTTTCTTAGTCTTCTTTATTTTTGAGCTGTAGGCATTCTTGTGATTTTCTAGATGCAAGCTCCTTATCTGATACATGGTTTGTAAATAGTTTCTCCCTTTTAGTCAATTGTCTTTTCACATCTTTTGAAGTACAAACATTATAATTTGTAAGTCAAATTTATCTATTGTTTGATTTGTATGGTTTTGATACTACATTTATGAAACCAGTGCCTAATCCAAGGTCAGTGAGACTACTGCTGAGTACTTTTCTAAGAGTTTTGTAGTTTTTAGCTCATCTATTATGATCTTTGTCTCATGTTGAGTTAATTTCTATCTATAGTGTGAAGTAAGGTCCGTGCTATTTGCCGCTTAGCACTTAAAGACTTACTAAGTTTGCAACTTGTATTTATCTTCAAGCTGCTTGTCTTCTGTCGGATGCTGATATTCTCGGAAACCTGATTTCTTATCAGACAGGAGAGCTTAGGTTATGCGGCGATAACAAAGAGTGCATCACTCGAGGTTTATTTCTTATTTCACTGGAGTGTATTGAATGAAATCTGTTGATTTAAACTTTGCATTGTGCATCTCAAACTTTAAGTACTTACTGTAAGAAAATTCCTCTGTAGAAATTTCCAGATAGTGCTTCTAACAGTGGTAAGAGATTTGAGGGGAAAGAATGTGTGCAAGCCCGGATGTGAAGCCCAGACCTGCTGTTCTCCAGCTGTGTAGTCTCTGACTCCTAGAACCCCTTGTCTTCGCCTCTGTCTCCTGCCTGCAGAGCATTCTTGGCTGTGCCCAGGGCAGCAGGAGCAGGCAGAGGCGTCCAGCAAGTTGCGGTTCCCTCCGTCCTCCCTCGAGTCGAGAGCCTCTACTTGATTCCTTATGATGCCCTCAGCAGGAGTTGGGGCTGAGATGATAATGCATCAATCCTGTTTCCCCTGAAATAAAAATTGTTCTTGGTTTGAGTCCTACCAGGCAGATGATGGCTCATGGCTGAGGAGAGCTTTCTTCATCTCTTTTATAAAACATCTTTTTTTTTTTTATTTAGTGTCATGATGTGTGAGTCACGCCCTCACCTAACCCTCTAATTTCCTTACAAAAGAGCATCACACTTGCCAATAGGAGCCACCACCTGCGGGTGTCGCCCTGTCCTAGCCCCACCCAACTATCCACACAGGACCAGAGGCTGTTGCTCCTGTGGTGCCTGGGACTCAACAGTGGAATCTTCCCAGGAAGACAAGCCCAGGGAGGACCAGCAAAAAGACATCCCCACTGCAGTGTATCATGCCTTGGGCTGCCTGAAATGGGTGCTCCCACCAGGTGGGGGCTCAGACAGTGCTGCCCATGCCACAGCAGCTATTCGTCCTGTCTCACTAGCCAGGAGGACATCGGGTTGGTGGAAGAGGAGTGAGGAGTCCTGAGCTCCCTGGGGCCCAGAGCTGAACTTTGCCCATGCCTTTTTTTCTTTAACGGTACTAGGGGTTAAACCTAGAATCTTTGCACTGAGCTACAATTCCTGCATTGCTATTATTATTACTACTACTATTATTGTTATTATTGCTTTTGAGATAGTGTCTCAACAAGTTGCTCAGTTGGCTAAGCTGGACTCAAACTTAGAATCCTCCTACCTCAGCCTTCCAGAATGGGTTACAGCCACATGCCACCACACTTGGCTTTTTTTTAAATCAAGCTCAGGTAAAAAGAACTTTCCCACCAGACAGAAGATAAATACAAGTTGCAAACTTAGTGAGTCTTGAAGTGCTAAGCGGCAAGAGATTTTTTTTCTTTGACTGGCTCCAGGTGTTTGAGCCTGGATCCACATGATCTGGAGGTCCATGTTGCTTTAGAATAGAAAGGCAGGTGCTGTCCCTCAAATTCTCCTGGTTGGTCTGTTGTCCACAGTCCGTTCAGAGCAGCCCTGCAGCCGTCATCTGAGCACAGTGCTCTCAGCCTGCACTCTGCAAAGCATCAAGATAGGAAGACTGTTTCTGCTCTCGGGAGATGAGGGTTACTTTCCCCTGAGCTAACAACATTTATGTAAGACACTCGTGAATGTACCATGTATTTGGAAAACAACACATACCAAGTATGTGTAAGAAACTCAGTGAGCCTTTAAAAACTGAACACCATACCCAGGGCAAGAACAGAACATTGCCAGAAACACAGAAGCCACCCCTTCTGGCCTTCAGTTACCACTCACCATCGCCAGTGGCCTCGCTTACAGACTCGATACTAGAGACGCATATGGCAGCTACTGGCATAAGCACGTCACATCTATTGATCCCTAGCCCAGGTATGAAGGCACACAGTGGAGCATAAAGGTGGCAAGTGGCAGCATCTGGCTCTGAACCTGGACGGTTTGTCTCCAAAGTCAGTGTCCTTGACTGTCACCTGTTCACTGCCTCCCCTGGAAACAGACAGAAGCTACCGCAGTGTGTTGCAGCCCCAGCCTTTAAAGAGCTGTGAAATCAGTTCTGTCTAGAGTCTCAGGAAGCCAGAAAGGGAGTTAAGGGTTGTACTAGGCCTTTATGCATGGACAGGAGTTTCCCCACAGATACAGGGAAGGAGGTGCTCAAGCAGCTGGGAAATTGCAGGGCTTTGGGGGATGTCAGGGCTACAGGTAGATCTGAAGAACTCGGGTGTGAACATGCCCAGATATCCCAACTTCGCCGATGAGGCTTTGGAACAGATGTATTCACAGGCAGGGGCAGCTCCGAAGTGCGACCATGCTGAGCAGCTTCCGTCCCCGCCTCTGCCTCGGCGGTGTGGACACAGGATGCCCTTCACTTGGCCTTTCCACAAGGATGCATGATTGGATGAAGTTTTCCAAGCAGAATGTTGTGGTTATTTTCGAGTGTTTGGGTGGAGTCCTTGACACACCCTTCAAGAGGGCTTCATGCTTTTGAGACAAGCACTCTACCACGGAGCTAAACTCCCAGCCCCTTAAACCAGATGTCAAAAGGCAGCTGTGGTCGTTTTTTCCAGATAATTGATATGGCGGGGCGGACGGTCTGATCCTAAACCTGTATGGATAGGTGAGTGGGTGGCAACTGACTACCGGACAAATATCACAGGAGAAGGGCTGCTGGTGGCCACCTGGGGTGGACTACCTGGAGGATATTGTGAACAAGTATCCAGGCGGGCAAAACCAGCGTACAACTTTTGGACATCCAGGTTAGAGCCGAAAAGTGGGCGGAGGCTCCAATTCCAGCTGGAGAGGTCGAAGGCACCGCCGACACCCAGCCCTCTTCGGCCCCACCCCGTCGCCGCCCTGCCGAGCCGGTGCCCGCTCGGTCTCCAGGCGCCAGGCTCCCGGCCGCGCGCCCGCGCCCCTCCTCCCGGCCTCCCGCGCTCCCGCCCGCGGCGCAGCGCCCGCCCCTCCCGGGCTGCATTGCAGACGCCGCGGCCGCCGCAGGGCGCCGGGGCCGCGCAGGGATCCGAAGTAGGGGGCGGGATCCGAGCGCACCGACGGCGGCGGGGGCGGGGGGCACGCGGCCATCAGGCTCAGAGCCACCCCGCCCTCGACGCTCCGCGTCACCCCCCGGGATCTTTCCTTGACCCAACTGGCGAATGAGGCAGCGGCGCGGGCCGGGCGACGGCGTCGTCGAGAAGATCCGAGACCCCGGCCCCCTCCAGGCCCGGCCGTCCAGCACAGCGCGCGCGGCTCGGGCGCAGTTCCGGCGCAGTCCGCGCGCCGAGCTGCTCCGCGCCCCACACCTGCTTCTGCCCGGCTCCGGGTGACGTTACGCCCTCTGATTGGTACGTATGGCCTGTGGGGCGGGGAATGCTCCGGTGAGCTCACCGCTGCGCCCCGCCATTGGCCCGGGCGGCGCACTCGGGCTGTGGCGGGGAGAGCGCGGTACCCTGAGCCCCGCGAGTCCTTCCAGCTGCGGCGTGTGGAGTTCAGCGGGAGCTGGGCCGGGCCGGCCGGGTGGGGCCGGGCGGGGCCGGGCGGGGCCGGGCGGGGCAGCGGAGCGGGAGAGCGGGAGAGCGGCGGCGGTGTTGTAGCTGGAGCGAGCGAGCGGCCGTGCCCCGAATCCCAGTGAGTGCGTGGGGCGGTGGGCGAGGCGTGGGGTGGCACGCGTGCTCGGGGAGGGACGTGTTTATTTGCTGCGGGAGAGGAGACCGCATGGGGTTGTGTGGCCTCGCGCAGTGCTGGCGCGCGTGGGAAGCGCGGCGAACGGTGTTTACTGAGCGCGTGGGAGGGCCGTGGTTTTCCGCGAGTGGGACAGCAAGTGTGTTGGGCTGCATGAGTGCGCGGGGACCGGGCGATGGGGGCGTTTCTGGAGGGGTGTGCAGGAGGAATGCCGAGTGCTTTTGGAGATGGCGCGTGTTTTGGAAATGAGTGGGGAGTGCGTGGGGACTCGGACTGTGTTTTTGTAGCGACTGAGGGCGTGCAGCGTGCGGGAGGGCGTGTGTCCGTCAGTGCGCGGGAGGGGCGTGTTGATGTGCGCGCGTGAGCTTGGGGGCTGGGTGTGTTTCTGGAGCAGTGTGAGCGAGCGCGTGTGTTTATGTGCAGGCGCGCGGGCGGGGGGCGCGCCTATCGGGGGCGCGCGGGCGGGGCCAGGTGGCGCCAGGCGGCATCGCGGGACCCGGGGCACTGGGCTGGGGCTGAGCGCTGGAGTCCCCTGTGCTGGCCGCTGGAGTGCAGAGTGAGGCTGGCAGCCCAAGGCTCCCCTGCGGGTCCCAGGCACCAGGGGACTGTCTCGCATGGGCATGTCGTTTGGAGCAGCTCGGTGGAGCCAAGGGACTCTGTTTTTTGCGCAGAATGCAGTCGGGAGAGTTGAGAGCGAAGGCTTGGAAGAACTTCTGAGAGGGAGCGCGGTTTGCTCACCTGAAGTCCTATGACAGGAGAGGACATCGGTCCTCCCTGAGCCACGAGCAGGGTGACCGTCGCGGCACTGTAGGATGTGCGGCAATTTGGGTGGCGGTGGCAGTGGCAGTAATGGTGTTTGGGTGTTTGAGACTCTTGATGTCTGTAGATTGCTGCAGACATCAAATTTCTGAAAGGAGCACGCGCTTCTTCGTGGACGTTACCGTAATGACGTGCCTCTCCGGGAGTGGAGACAGTTGTAAAGTCCATTTCCCACTTGGTCCACGATTACTTCGTAGGATTCCCATTGGCCAACCTGACCACAAGCGCCCCGTTGTGTTTTGTTCAAAGAGCTGTTTTCCACTGGCCTGGCCAGGTCCTGACATTCTGAGATTGTGCTCCGAACAAGTTTTGTCTTCTGCTGGTAAAATGTCTGTGCATAAAAGGAGCCTTCTCTTACTCCGGAAGGGCTTGTTCTGTTTTCCTGAGGAATCTGTCACGCACATAACTGTTTAGGAAACTGGTGAAGCGATGCACACACAGCCCTTTTCCTGGTATGTTCATGGGGAACAGTTACTATTTGAAGACCAGTTAGGTGATGATAAACAAACTTGCGTTTCTCTATTAGATTTAGGAAGTAATAATGTTTAATGTTCTAGAAAATAGCATTTGCAAGATAGGCTCTTCCCATATAAATTTAGCTCAGTAGTGAAAACAAGTAGAGAATGGATGTGAATCCCCAGGGAACCTAAGTTAGCTTAGACTGATTACTTACATTCTGGCTAATCCAAGTGGAAATCGTCTTATTCAGGTTGGAGCTGGCCCTGCCACAGCGCATTCAGTTTGGAGTCAAGTTCTGTAGTACTTGCGTAACAGGTGGAACCAAGGATCGTATACTTCACGTGAAGTGAAAGAATTGATTGACCTTGAATGTTCCCCAAGTGAAAGGTATGAAAGTGCTCATGACAGCTGAGACCAAAGGCTCTGCTCAAGAACACACCTGGCAGGGCAGGAAATGTAAATTTGGTGGAGCTGGCGTTTCTTTAGACAACCATCATTTTCCTGCTGTTTTAGTCTTTGCTTGTGAACTTATGAACTTACAAAACTGTGGCTGTGGACTGCCATTTCAGATGTTTCAGGGCCTTTTATTTATATGACATGCAACTTGAGGTGTCACTGAGCTCACTAAGGACCATTTCATTAAACATGGCCCGAGGGATGGTTTTCCAGAAGTCCTTTATCCTTTCTTTGTTGTGTACCCCGCTTCTCCCCGCTGTTCACTGTGTCCTTGCATATTTAAAGTGGTTTAATACTTGTATTCCATCGATCTTTTCAAAAGAGGGAGACTCTGAGGGGTGCCAAGTCTTCATTGTGAAATATCATCCTGTCACACAGCAGAAGCCTAATATTTGAGAGGTTATTCCAGCTATGTATTCCTTTGCCAGGAAGTTGCTGGCAGCCACATGCAATGTAGTTGTTTGTGTGTATCCTACCTTTAAAAAGCAGTTTAAGGAAGTTCTTTGAGATCAGAATTATGCAGGGAAGCAACCAAAAAAGTAGAAGACATAAAGAACTAGGGAGGAGGACGACAAACAGTGAACAGGGAAGCAAAGTGGAAACATTAATGCAGTTAGCAGACAGCGTGCATTTCATAAAATCCTACGTACTTTCTAAAGATAGGGCCTGAATTGCATTCCGTGCTGCCTGGCAGTTGTACGATAAGCGGTGTGTGGTTAGTTTTGTCTTTTCCTGCCCCTTACATGAGTACAACTTCTTATTCTCCATTCAGAGTCTGTCAGCCACTGATACCTTTTGCATGACCATGGTAGAAATCCAGACAAGATATACTGGATGACGTTAGTATCAGTTCCACTGAAGGTTTGGGAAGTGCTCCTTAGTCTGCTAGGTAATATCAATCAGTATTTTCCCTTAACATGTGCATGCTGGTGCCCCTAGTTCTGGAAACCTGTAAAGATTCTTTTCTAACGTGCCCATGTGTGCGTCAGCACAGCAGGCAGATGCTTTTGCTGCTAGGAAAGCTCCTCTCCTGGTGTAAGCAGCAAACAGGTAACACTTTCAGGCCGCGGTATGATACCTAGGAAGGTATCAAATAGGAATGATTATGAGGAGGGGGGCAGTATAGTGTTTTTGATGTTTTATTTTGGTAAAATTACTTGCATGTACTGAAGTTTTAGTTTTGAAGATATCATGGTACCTTTTATTTAATGTTGTGTCTTGAAAGCATTGAAAGTAGACCATAGTCTTGGATAGTGATATAGGGAATCAGTCAGTCCATTTTAAAGCACCAACTATCTAGCAGTTGTTAAGCAAATTATAACTAATAACTAAGATGGTAACATATAGCAAAAGTTTACTCAGGCTAAATGTTTATAAGAGTAAAGATGTTGGTCATAAATTTAATATACTATTTTTATAAAATGGAAGGTTATGGTAAATAAGTATATTTTCCCATTAAATAGTTATCAACTGCTGAGACTAACCATGTGGTATCTCCTTTTTAATTTTTTCACCTGACTTGCACCGCCCTGTGAATCTCCTCGCCAGCCTCCCCACCCACTGCCCACATGAGCCCGCTGTGCGGTTAGCCCTTTCCCGACTTATGCTCACTTAAATTGTACCTCATTATTGAAGCCGTTCCCTGGTCTCCTACATACGCTCTCAGGAGCAAGAGTAGCGGTGGTACCTAAGCTGTGCTTTTCCCTAGGACACCTGGCACAGTGAACTCAGGGTGGGCGCCTCAGGGAAAGGTACCGCCTGTGCTGTGAACTGGATAGTGTGCAAACTGTGAAGTGAGGATGTGTTACTTCAATTTTGACCCAACTTTGTGTGTTCAGTTCAGGTGTGTCCACTGGCAATGTGTTGGTAGATTTCACACGATCTTCCTTTCAGGACAGTTCAGAGTCCCTGGGAGATTTGAATTTTCATTTGAGTGGTCTTGTGGTGGCCTTAAAAATCCTGAATGCTGTTCACAAGAAAAGTAACTTAGATCAGACCCCTGGATCATCTTCCCAGGTCATGGTCAAGGATTATGTGTGACTAATGGCTGTTTGGTGTCATACACTAAGGTCGGATGGACACTGGTTTTGTGTTTCAGCTTCAGTGCTATGTTAGGAATCTCTGGATTTCAGTCCTGTACCTATTTCCAAACCCAAGAAGTCAGTTTAGTGATAATAGCATCATTGGTTTTCTTTTTTTAAAAAATAAGTGTGCTTTGCATCTGGTAAGTATTGATTTGGAAGCTTTTGTTTCAGATTTTGTGTGTGTGTGTGTGTGTGTTTGTGTGTGTGTGTGTGAGTGACCTGTGTTCTGTTTCTTTTTGTGGGCCACAGCAAGAACACGTTGAAAACCATTAGGCTGGGTAATTTCTAAAGTCTCTCAATTCTAGTGCCCTGTAGCGATTCTCTAGGAAGCATCTTGTTAGGACATTGTGGTTGGCAGTAACCTAAAGCCTGAAAGAGTTCAGACAGCCTCCCTAGCTGTGTAATTTAACATCAGACACTTCCCTGCTGGGCTAGAAGTTAGTATAACTTGTCTGTCTTTCTGATTCCTTTGGGTAATCAATGTTGAATCAGGTTTTAAATAAGGGTGACAGCTTATTTCTGCCATCCTTTATCCCACATTTTATAGAGAACTTCTCATTACATTTATGTACTGCTGTAATATATATTTAATGATACTGAATAACTTTTTATTTGTAAACAGAAGCAGAACTTAATCCCGCAAAAAGATCAACGTTTCATTTAACAGATTCATTTAATTCCTGTCGTTCAACTGCAGGTAACAAAACTGCAATCCAAATGGCTTATAAAAGTAAATTTATTGAGCCTTGTGACGCCCTTGTGACGCTTGTGATTTGAAATTTTCTTTAGGTACACCTGGTTCTGGGTGTTCAGCTGAGGGCATTAGGAATCTGCCGACTTTGCTTTGCATTGATCTTACTCCTAGGCAGGTGCCTGTTCCCGATGTGGCGGCAGAAAGGCCTGCTCAGGACTCAGGACTTACCTTCTGCAAGTTTCGCAGATATCCCAGGGAAGAGAGTGCCTCATACCGAGGAGTTGCAGAAATGTTCTGTCTCTTACCAGTGCAGCTAAGTCATGTGTCAGGCCCCTTACATGGAGGGAGGTGGGGGAACAGTGCTCGGATCCAGTACTTGGGTACAGTACTTAAGAGTTGGGATCAGCACCACCCACACCGAGCAGAGGGCAGCAGGAGCTCCCTGTCTTAGTTCTGGCTGCTATAAAAAGTCCTGTAACAGGTAGTTTAAAACAACAGTGGGTTATATCTTCTGTTCCAGGTGCTGAAAGCCCAAGATCTGGCTGGCAGTATGGTCAGCTTCTCCCAGTGACACCTTGCCAGCTTCTTGCTTGTCTGCCTGGCAGAAGGCGAGACTACTGTCTGCGATCTCTTTCAGAAGGACACTGGTCTTATTCACAAGGGCTATACCTGCATGACCTGATATCTCCTAGAGGTCTCCCCTGCTTCTATCCTCAGCTTGGGGTTGGGATTTCAGTATGTGAGAGGGGCAGGGTACTGAGGCCCAGCTACTCAGTTCTTCTCATTCTTTGAAAGAAGAGCAAGGCTCACGTTCAGGGAGGGGGCAATGCTAGGAGTTGGTACTTCTTGGTCCTCACGCGTGCCATGATTGTGAAGAAAGCGTTCCTTGTGAAAGCCTGGAGATTCGTAATAAGGCTTTACTCCATGATTTTATCTTCATCCCGCTCTAACTGAGAGGACAGCAGAACCCATCTAAATAAGGAGGTGCCAAAACTTATCTCCTTTAATGAACCTTTAAATAGTGGCTAATAATTCCTAGACCCATTTTCAGGAAATGATTCGGCTCCTTAATATTATACACTCTGATTTAGACTCCTTAGCAAAGAAATCATTTAAATATCCTTTTATATTTTCTAGTGAAAGAAACTGTCCCACTAAATGCTCTGGCATGCACACGCGTGCATATGTGTATGTGGTTAAAAGATATTTTGTCTAATAATGTAAAACCCAGGAAGTATCCAGCCTAAAATTGAAGACTCTAAAAGCATGTAAGTCAATTGAATATTTCCCAGGTAAGCAGTACATCCTACATAGGCTCTCAGAATAGCTTGGGAAAAAAAAAATTTGAACTCACAATAGGTACACTGGAGGGAGAAAATAATATATGTCCATGCTTATGTTAAGTGTTACATATATGCTATAAAACATTAAATTACATAATTAGATAATATGTCAGTATGCAACGTGCATGTAAAAGTTTCAATGCAAGTGAAATGGACTCACTCAACTTTATATGTTAAATGATGGCACCTGAATGAAAATTTACATAGAGGATCATATCAAGCATTTGCTAGTTAAAAAGAATGATTACAGTAAATGGAAATATTTTCTGGTGAAGGTCCTTAATTAATAATTTCAAATGATTTCTGAAAACACAAAGCCTAGAACTGTAACATTTTAGAATAAAGCTTAATTTCAGATTTTCAAAATGCAGTCTTAGCATTCTTATTATAATCTATTATAATTACAATGTTATTTTTATTCCCTAAAGAAACAAGTAAAAAGAGTGTGAGAGAGGTCTTTCTTGTAGTCTTGCAAAGTAGGAACCATGAGAGGGAAAGTGAAGGGGACTGGGGATGGGCTCCTGTCTGCCGGCCAAGCCGAACTGGAATGGGCTCCCCGTGGGTGGCCTGGGTGGGATCTGAGATGTGCAGGAGAGGTGTTGGGTCCCATAGTGTCCCTTGAGTGCCCAGGTGTGGCTGTTTTCGGCTGTTAATGATGCAGTACTGCAGACTGGGAAACATCATAAAGAAAATGGGCCCGTTTGGGCTCAGGGTTTTGGTCCGAGGTGGAGGGGTGTTGCGTGGGGGTTCTGCAGATAACTCTCCTACCCCTTCATTGCACCAGTGGAATTACCCATTGTGAGGCCAGAGCCCCAAGTGCCTCTCAAAGTTCCATTCTGGTCCTGTCTTCTCACGTCCCATAGAGAGGATTAAATTTCAGTCCGAGGTTTGGAGAGGACAAGCCCTATTGAAACAGTAGGCTGGGTAACACACACTGTTAACCCACTTGACGTTTGGGGTCTGTGGCAAGCTGGATGGCATTTCAACCTCACCTGGTGAACAAAGGCAAGGAAGAGTGTGGACCAGGAATGCCCCAACTGGGACTGGATCCAGAGAGGTCTGTCTGTTCCCTACAGACAGCTCAGATGTGTTTAGGAAACAGGCTTCCCATTACTGGTAACCCTGTCTGCAATTTATGCTATGAATTAGCATGTTAAGGTTCAGAACAGTCTCATAGAGAGGAAAGTTGTGTTTTACCTAGCACTGCATTTCCAAAACATCTTTGAGGTGGTGTTTTGTTTTTTTTTGTCACTTATCAGCGTCACGTGGAGAGAGTGCTGTGGAATGCTAATTGGAAAACACTTCAGACAGGCCCTCAAAAGTGATCCTGAGGCTGGAATCTGGGGCTTCTCATGAGTCTGTGAGTTCCCTGAAACTGAGTGTGAGGTTTTATGTGTGTTTCATGCTCGCCACCCCAAGGACTGGGGATTGAACCTGGGCCTCTGAATTGAGTGTGTCCCCAGCCCTTTTTATTTTTTAGTTTGTTACCAGGTCTCAGTGAATCAGCCTGGCTAGGATTACTAATAGGTGCTGCCACGTCCAGCTGGAGCCACAGTTTTCCAAGTGTCCACCAGTCTGTGGACAAAGGGGTGAGGAACACTGCTGAGGATTCTTGTCTGGGAGGTGCCCCACTTCGCTTGAGTTTCTCCCGAATACATATTTTATATCTGCAGAGGGAAACTGCTCAGCGCACCCAGCCAGTCACTGCCTTGGTTCCTACAGAAGAGGCCAGCCCACCTTTGATTATTGTGTTTATTGTTGAATAAGTTTAAAAATTGGCAACTGCTTTCCTTCCACCAGGGATCATGGAAAGGAATTCCCTGTGCTGGATGCTGCCTCTGCCATACTCCAAATACATTTATTATCAAATACAGAAGAAAACGTGTTATTTCATTGCGGCAAAGAAACTTTTTTTTTTTTTTTAAGGTTTTTTTGAGACAAGGTCTCGCTTTGTGGTTCAGGCTGGCCCCAAGCTCAGCCTCAAACTCACATCACAGCAATCCCCCTGCCTCTGCTTCCCCAGTGCTGGGATTACAGGCATGAGCCACCACGCCCAGCACTGTGGTATGTGGTACTGGTTGCTGCTGGGCGTGAGTCTCCATACCCAGTATTGTTATGTGGTTACCGGGATCAAACCCGGGCCCTTGCGCTTGCAAGACAGGCGCCGGGACCACTGAGCTAATATCCCTGGCCCTCGACAAAGAAACTTTAAAAGTTTAGGGTCACTGATCTGCCAAAGAAAAATCAATTGGGACTTACTTGATGATAATTTAAAGCCAGTTAAATGTGGGAGGATTTTTGCTTCAAGAAA
>PVIR01000609.1:151785-164227 GCA_004026965.1 Petromus typicus
CCCGGTAACCACATAACAATACTGGGTGTGGAGACCCACACCCAGCAGCAACCAGTACCACATACCACAGTGCCGGGCGTGGTGGCTCACGCCTGTAATCCCAGCACTCGGGAGGCAGAGGCAGGAGGATTGTGATGTGAGTTTGAGGCTGAGCTCAAGGCCAGCCTGAACCACAAAGCGAGACCCTGTCTCAAAAAAAAAAAAAACCTAAAAAAAAAAAAAAAGAAATTGAAGACATGTAACTTATCCACATTGAGATTTAGAAATCAGAATCAAAATACTGCTCAGCAAGCAATAACTTAATAGACACGAATTCTAAATCCCCTTGGATTTCACCCATATCATCTGAGAGTCGTGTAGCTGGCTCACACTGGACCTGTGTTGCTTGTACGGCCCGGTGCTGTGGTGTTATACTGACGGTAAGAAAGTCATCTGAAACAGCATGGCCATATCACAGGGAAAGTGAAACACTGTAAATCACAGCGCCTTCCTCCCTACAACCCATGGAGATGTTTCTTTCAGATCTTAGTACTGAGGAAGGCCGTGTGTCCAGAGCAACAGATATTAGTTTGGTCTTAAACTTCGTGGCTTCCCTTTTTCCTTTGTTGATTAAGTTAGGGCGGAATTGGGACTCATCCCTGATAATTTGGAGCACTTAGTGTGTGTTTTTTCCTGGGCTTCTGTCTTTCATGAATCTTAATTTTTTTCTTATCTAATCTATCATAAATTACTTGTGTTTTTATCAGCAACCTCAGATAGACATACCCAAGTCCAGGATGGTGCCAGGTAAACAAGGGCAGGGAGAGAAAGAGGTTGAGGAGGAATGGCTTGGGACAGGGAAGGAAAGTCAGCCATTAAGAGGAAGGGAGAAAGGAGACAGTGGTGTGTCAGGGTTTACGGTGGGCTCTTTAGTGGAATGGTGCCCACTGCCCTTTGATTCTCTTACCTTTTGTTCTGCTACTGAACTGCCCCCTACATTGTTAGACCGACTGAATGAGGCAGATGCTGCAAGACACTCACTCTAGGGACTTCTGTGAGGATAAGAGTAGGGCAGAGTCACGTGTGCCCCGCTTCTATCTCCTGTACTGTGTGGGCCTTAGCTAGATGATTGTTCAGGCCTCACTGTATGGGAATCCACTCAGCTGGGGCCCTGGCCTGGGTGTCTGGTGCCAGTGGGACGTGAGTAGGTAAGTGAGTGTCTTCCAGAGCCACAGTGGGTATGAGGGCTGCCCAGACATGGCCTGACATGAGCACAGAGCGCCTGAGGGTATGTGTTTCTCAGACCCCTGGGTTCCCTTGGAGAAGCATTTTATGAATAAAATGTTCAGTATGTCAAGTTTAGAAAAAGAACTCTTTATCCGAAATCCTATAATGAATCACAAAATAATATTTTAAAGTCATTTCACCTAATTAGGACCTATTTAGTATGTCCTGTATCTTAGGCAATCACTTTCTATTAAAATATGTCCATTTTTGTCTTTTTACTTGGAAAGGACTTCATCGGTGTTCATTCTAAATTTTTTAAAAAATGGATAGCATTCCGTTAAAAGTAGCTAAAAGTGTATCTTCCAGAACCCAGTTTTTTTTAAATCCCCATTTTTGGAACACCTTGGATTTGAACACTGCACGTTAGCAAGCTGTGTGGGAGCATTCGTGCGTGTGTGACCCATGGTGAGCTGTGTGGAAACAGCGCAGGAGGACTCTCTCCCAGCGGCGCCCCAAATACTCAGCTTCTTAGCCAATACCAAAACTGCCAGGAACTTGGGACAAATAACATCTCGTAAGAATAGATGCCCTTGCTTGAAGCAGCCAAGATGATGTTCGGCTCCTCCCAGGGTGTGGCTCATCAGGAACACAGCAATGACCCGGATGGACACTCACCATCTCGTGGAAATGATGAGGCTTCTCCTGCCATTTATGCCTGTTAGACTGAGTTTGTGACATAGAGGCTCATTTCTGTTTTGGGTGCTGGATCCCTAGTGTCTTACACAGCTTGAGCCCACTGCCAGTACTGCATCCTGAAAGCCCAGCTCAGCCCTAGCGCTGGGTGTTCAGGAGACCTGGGGAGTGGATTTATTCTAGCCCTTCCTCTTTGTGGTCCTCCCCAAAGGACTGGAAATGGTTTTTGATAACTCTGGGCCCCACAGAACAATTTGAAGGTGCTTAATTAATACATTCACACCTCCTGACAATTTCTGTGTTTTAGAATTTCAGCTATTTTTTTTTTCAGTTCTTAAGTGAACGTCCTATTTTCCTCAGTACAAAGGATCTAAATTGCCTTGTGCTTTATATCTTCACATCCAGTTAGATTGTTGCTTTTCTATATCACATTGTGCTCTTTTCTTCATGACTTCTTGAACTTTCCTGCTAAGGTGCTTTCCCCATTCTGTATTCATATTTCACCATTACTACTTTAGGGTATCTTGGCTGGTACCTCTGCTTTTCAAAATTGTGCACTAAACTATTGAGGCAGTATCCTCTGAACCTTTTGAAAAGTTAGCAAACTTTCTGGTACAGTGTTTGGTCGATTGTGTAAAGATCCTGCTGGGCCCAGTGGCCCACGCTGGGAGTCTCAGCAACAAGGGGCTGAGGCAGGAGGACCACAAGTTTGAGCCCAACCTGGTTTACATAACAAGACTGTCTCAGAACACCAGCCGGCCAACAAACGATATAGGTGCAGTGGGTCAGAGCTCTCATCTCTGTGCACTTGTGTTAATTAGGTTTCACTACCTGTCCTTCCAGTTGAATCATCTCCTGAGTTACTTGGGGGCCCCTCGTGTGGAAGGAGAGTCAGCTCCTCAGGCCTCATGGTCACTAAGCCTCAGGACCCCTGCAGAACAGGCTTGAAATGTTTGCCCTCGTGCACCTCCAGCCCGAGGACTGGAGGACTTTAATGGAGAAATAACTTCAGGTTTGCTGGACTGCCCACATAATATTTTGTCTCCCAGGCACTGTTACTTGTTTGAGCTGCACTTTTCAATGATTTTTCTGAACATGTCTAAGACTGACTTTGTGAACAGTGAAAAACAAAGACCAAAGAATAGAAATAAGTCCAAAAAAATCACACAAGGGAAGAAACTCCAAGAATTGCTGATTTCCATTTCTGGTGCTTGGGCACATAGACTTGAAGAGTTTTTAAAAAGTGGAGTATGGCAGTTTTTTCTAAGGCTAAATTTAGCCATTGCTTTGGAAAATCAGAGTGGTACAGCCTGTGCCTTATCTGCGCCTGGCCCTTACGCTCTCCTCGGCACTCGGGCATCTTAAATGGCTTGCCAGAGAGGAGCGGCTTAATGGACCGTAGTGGCCCCATTTATTCTGGGAAGGAATTAAGTGACTTCATTTTCCCTGTCTTTTTGAGCTTCCTAAAAAATTTAGGAGACTTCCTAAGCAGCATTTACAGTTCCCTACAGAAATAGTCCAAGTCATGCTGCCTCCTGTCTCATCAGCCCTCCCTGCCAATGCGGCCAAGGGCTGTAAATGGAGAGAGACAGAGACGGCCTTGCGTTCTCCATCCAAATAGCAACAGGAGCTCATGTGCACTTGAGCTACAAATAACGCGTTTTAAAATAGCAGATGGTATTTGGTGATTGCTCCTTCATTCATTTACCTGCCAAGGCAGAACTTTCTCTTCTATTCTGGCAGCCAAACCTGGGCTGCTCAGCTCACGACTATCAGAGAGCTTATGTCTGCAGATGCTGTGCATTAGCCCATGCGTAGGATTTGGGATGTATTGGAAACTGTTTGGTTATTGTTGTTAAATGCAGTTAAAATGTCACCCCAGCACTTAGCTGGCCCTGAGGACTTGTGAGCACTTTAATGACTGGTGACAGTGCTCCACTCGTGAAGTAGGCTGCCAGTCATTTGTATTTTGGTGAAAACAGGGTGTCAGAAAGTGAGGGAAGCTCCATGGCTAAAGAGAAGTGGCACCACCCAGAAATTCGTTGTGAGTCTGTGACCAAGTCTGCCATCGCTCAGTATTATTCCACGGTTTGCTCACCGAGCCAGAGTGGGATGGAGCCAGCCAGGTGGCACCTGCGATCGAGTCAGCTCCTTTGTGTTTTAACTGTTTGGGCCACAGCTGACCTCACTGGGACAGGTGCTGGAACTTCAGGTTGGGGCACCAGCCACCTGCGTCCCCCTTGGACGTGGTCTGCAGAGGTCTCTCAGAGTCCTTGGTCCATCAACAAGGTAACTCATTCATCCATTGACCTCTAGAGGGCTAAGCTAGAAAATAATGTTTCTTGCAATGAGCAGTCAGTCTGTTCATGGTGCCAGCACAGAGAAAAGGCCCATGCTTTCACAAAGCCCACTGTCTTGCCTCTAGTCAGGATGCAGTGCCTGTGTTTGTGTTGGCAAAGTGCTTTCAAGACTGTCTTAGCTACTTTTTCTCAGTGCTGAGACAAAATACCCAACACCCAGTATTAAAAGAGTAAAATTTTATTCAACTCCTTTTTTGTAGATGTGTCAGTCCATAATCGGCTGGCTCTGAGAAGCGGGACACATGGCAGAGGGGCAAGAGTTCATGGTGGAGGAAGACAGCCAAAGGAACAAGAGTTGTTAACAGTGTCTTTCTGCCCCTTTTATCTCAGCCAGAAAACCAAGTTGGGGGGTGAGGAGGCTGCCAAACCAGTCACTGACCTGTAGTGGTTTAGTGATCACATGCCCTTGTCCCAGCGTCACATATTCTAAATGGAGCCACCTCTGGAAAAGAGAGTCCCACCTCATCCACCTGAGGTTTTGGGGGACATCTAAACACAAGATGTCAACAAAGCACCCAGCCTGGGTTTTGATCTCTCTGTATACTTACAAGTAGTGCGATGGGGGATAATTAACACTGTCTGATCCTCTGCTTTCTCCTTTGTAAAAGACAATCTTTCTTGGAGTTGTTTTGAAATCAGAAATAACATATGGAGAGTGGCTCTCTGCAGACGCTCAGTAGCTGCTATTAATAATATTGAAGTGATGTCGGAGCCACACTTCAGTTCACGGTGGATGGGGAAAAGGTCAGTGTTAGCAAAGGCCTTGCATAAGGAAAATTCTTGATGGCTTTGAAGAAGAGTGAGCTTCAAAAGAGCCCTCCCGAATGTCATTGCTCAAGAATGTTCCCTGCCACATCAGAGTTCATATTCTATAGGTCCAAGGAGAACTTAAGTCCTTCACAACGAGTTATCTGATTTAATGTCAGGAACAGCCCAACACAGCCATGAGAATCGGTTCCATTTCAAGATTAAAGCGAGGTGTACAGCCTGCAGAGGAAGCAGGTGTGTAGCTGGGTGCTGAATGCCTGCACAGCCTGGCTCGTGGCGGGCTGCTCGACACACTTCTTACGGCAGATGCCCAAACACTGGGATTCTCCACTGTGGCGGCGGTAAATTCTACCCTTTCTATACTTAGAATGTACTGTGGGTGTCTTTTTGATATTTTCTTTGGCCTTAAATCTTTGGAATTGCTTTGAAATTTCAAACATTTAAGTAATTATTAATTTGGAATATTTAAATGTCGTTGGAGAGTTAGAAATCCTTGTCAGAGAGCTAAAAAGTGCTCACTTGGCCGCTCTGTGGTACTTTACAACCACCCTGAAAGGAAGGCCTGAAAGGGAAATAGTAGTGCTAGTTATACCTAACCCACCCTCCTTAACTCTTGGGCCAGTGTCTGGGTAAGAATATTTTCATCTGCTAGATTTTCATTAAAATTTCATCTGGAAATCAAACAAGTCTGAAGTAAAGAATTTCTTTCTTGATAATTAAAGCTGACAAGGTTATGAATATATTTTTTCCTGTGTTTTTTTTTTTTTTTTTCCAGACAGGGTTTCATTTTGTAGTTCAGGCTGGCCCCGAGCTCAGCCTCAAACTCACATCACAGCAATCCTCCTGCCTCTGCCTCTCGAGTGCTGGGATTACAGGCGTGAGCCACCACACCCGGCACTGTGGTATGTGGTACTCATTGCTGCTGGGTGTGAGTCTCCATGCCCAGTATTGTATGTGGTTACTGAGGAATCGGAACCTGGGCCCTTGCACTTGCAAGACAGGTGCCGGAACCACTGAGCTAAATCTCTGGCCCTCCTGTGTTTTCTAAAATTGCTCGAAACTGGAAGAACTGGAGTTCCCTGTACCTACTCTTATAAGATCCAGATAGGTCAAGCATGGCAGTGCATGCCTGTAATCCCAGCATTCTGGGAGGCTGAGGCAGGAGGGTCAGACATTTGTGTTCAGCATGGGCAACTTAGCAAGAATGTGTCTCAGAGAAGGTGCGTGGAGACAAGGAATGTAACTTAGTGAAAAGATCCTGGGTTAAATTCCCAGTACCACACTCAAGGAAAAACCAAACAAACAAATTAGACCTATAGATTTGTTTTCTGCAGCTTAATGCATGAACAAGATTTAAGCCATTTCCCATATTGGCTTCTGGTGTTGAGGGGACGCATAGTCTCTTTTCATTATCCTTTTTCCTATGTTTAAAATGCCCCCAGGAGCTTCACATAAATGCTACAGTGCTGTTATAGAGACAGAGACATCAGTATGTGTAATACATACCAACACATACAGAAGTAACCAGATGTGTGTGGATCTGTGGCTCAGGATGCATACAGATATTTCTGGTTCTGACCCCCGAGCCGATCTAAGAGCAGCAGTGCCCATCACAAGAAGCGCACCCAGCACCAGCTCTTGGTTCCCAGATAACATCCTAGCAAAAGGAGCCATGGGTCCACCTCTCAGGGAAGTTGTGGTGGGAGAAATAAAAGGTGCACCAGAATGTCTACAGCAAGCTGCTTTCCTTGTGCACCAGGAGGTGGTGGCACTCAGCAAAGAGGAGCATGCAGGCTGGTCAGAGGAGTGGAAAACGGCCGGACAGTGTCTGATGGTCAGAGCTGGGACGGTTTGAGCAGTAGGCAACTGACACAGTATTAAGGCATGACTCAGAGTTCAGTGTGAGTGATTGAGTACGCGGAGCAGGAAATGTTCTCCTAGGGGACACCGGAGGACCATGTAGGTGCCTCCCTACCTGTGAGGTGGGGCTGCACTTCTTGCCCTTTCTGTATGGACTGGACCAAGTAACTTGTCTCCAAAGAGTGGAAGCAAGAACCAGAAGAGGAAAAGGTAACTTTACATGGAAATGCAGCTGGCACCAAACCAGTCACATTGACAGATCTGAGTTTACCGTGTCTTGAGGCCAGGTCTTACCACCAGATCTTGGGCCAGAGCTAGAGAGAACAGCTAGGCACAATGCACATGAGGCGGTGTCTTCTACGCCCAGTTTGGGCAAAAACCTGCTCTTCTTTGCACTGATAGTTCTGGATCACTGGCTGTAACGAGCACTTGGTTGAGAGAGATAAGTCACTCTTCTTCCACTGTGATAGCAAGGACAGTAGTGGTCCTGGACATGTGGCCCTGACCTGCAGCCACCACCACCCATGAGAAGAGGCAGGCTGTGCGGCTTCTGGGCCTCACCCAGGGCTACTGGATCAAAACACAGGCCGGAGAGTCAAAATCTCGGTCTGTTTTTAGAAGCCTCCTCAAATTTGAGATCACTGATGTTTAGCCCATTTTCTTTTTGAACAAGATTCAGACCAGCTCCAGCCCCAAAGATACCAAGAGCAGAGGGTGCTTAGGTACCCATGTGAAATAGCAGAGTAGTTGCCCAGAATCTACGCACTCTCTCCTCTGTGTTTCGTATCTTCCCAGGGTTACTGATAGTACTTAATTCTGTGCACATGCTACATAAGTAAAAAGTTGGGGCATGTTCAGTATGGATGTGGCTTTTATTTTAAAGATTGTTCTCTACCTATGGTTAAGTCCTTGGGTGTGGCACCCACCCCTGATTAAGAGACCCAGCTCTGCGTGAGACCTGGTGCTTTATAAATAATAATTATTGTGATTCTGGAGCTGAGGAATCTGAGAGCACAGCACCAGCACCCACTGTGCACCAGGTGACAGTGTGGTGCACTGTACCAGGGGCGAGGGCACTGCCTAGGAACTCCGAGCAAATGTGCTAGTGCCATTCCTCCCTCCCCTGTGAAGCTGCTGATGCCATCATGAACCCGACTCCAAGTCTCCCGAAAGCCTCACCGCCAAGTCCCATCGGCAGATGAATTAAGCTTCACACACATGATCTCTCAGGGACCCTCATTCAGTCCATGGCAATGGGCCTCATGGCACAGTTACCGGATGAGCAGAAATCCCTACTCTGTCATCTTTCCACTTGAGGCTTGGGTGTCTTGTCAGTTGTGTGAGCTTCATGTTTCTCAAGCTCAGCTGCGGTGCACACCTGTGGCAGGTGCAGCAGCCAGCCTTCACTGGCCGAGCAGGCGCCTGCCAGGCGATGCTGTGCTGGTTCCCTCCGGAGCACCAGTGTGTGCGGCGACTTATGCCCTCCTCCTCTGGGGCAAAGCACTGGAGTGTGCATCCGTCCCTGGACAGCTCCTCTGTCACCCTCTGCGTATGTTCACAGGACACACATGTCACAGAGCAGCCTTGATTGCAGCTCTTCCGTGTCCCACCCAGAGGGCTCTAGGGGAAACCACAGAGGTGGTAACTAGCTTCTGCAGAGACGGATACAACCGAAAACTTCTGGGTAAGCACTGAGCTGAGGGCCGGAATGGCTGCCTTCTCTGCTGGGCTCTCTGGACCTCCAACTGTTTGCCAGTTCTCGGTCTCAGGTGCTCCCAGAAATAAACGCTGCTGACTTCCTTGTTTTTCCAGAGACCATTTCAGTCCGAGTCGGAGGCCTCAGAGCTGAGTCATGTTTGCTTTGAAACATCCTGAGAATGAGGGCAGATTCACCAATTCCCCAATCTGTCTGTGCCTTATTTCCCATTGTTATTATTATTACTGCTATTTTGTATCAGGAATCAAATTTAGGACCTTGCACTTGCCAGGCAGGCATGGTACCACTGAGCTAAATCTCTGGCCCCCATGTGTTAATTTAAAAATCTAGGTTATAGGAGGGGACAATGTTGAGATTGTAACAAAAAAGTAAGGAAACAAATTTTATATATATGGGGGGGGGTGGTAGGGTGGGTGGGGCTATGGGAAAAAATGAGAATTAAGTTGTGTCTTATACTGGTACAAATCCCCATTATGGAGTGCAATCATGATGTGTATATTTAATGTACCAATAAAGATAATTTTAAAAAAAAATCTAGGTTATAGGGCAGGGGAATTATCTCAATGGTTGCAGCACCTGCCTTGCAGGTGCAAGGTCCCGAGTTTGATTCCCAGTAACCACACACAACCATGCTGGGCATGGAGACTTACATCCACCAGATATCAAAACCACTTACCACAGTGCCAGGCATGGTGACTCATCACACTGAGTCTGAGGCTGAGTTCAGGACCAGCCTAAACTACAAAGCGAGACCCTGTCTCAAAAAAACCTCTAGGTTTGTTCAGGCTACAGAGATTATGTTTTATTATCACAATAAAGCCAGGAAACTGAAACAAGCAGAAAGGCATGGCTTTGGACTCGCCAGTGTGTAGACACATGAAGGCTGTCACACTCATGTAACCAGGCAACCATTACAAATTGAGCAGCCAGTAGGAGGAGGGGCTGGTTCCTGGGAGTTTCGTCAGCATGGCACAGGACACTCTCCCCTGGTCACTCCCCTTTGAGGTCAGCCCCTTATTGCCACAGTTGCTCCCATTTCTTCCTAGAATCAAGAGACCCTGAGATGCTACTGTGCAGAATATGATTTTGTTAAGAGGCAGGATCTGAGTTTTGGCAAAGTGCTGCTCGGGTCAGCATAATAACATGAAAGCACTCACCATGTGGCCACAGGAAGTTAGTTCAGCTGGGACCAGGACAGAAGCTACCACATCAGTGCCAACACTGAGTCCTGTGAGCACCAGATAGGGGGTGATGCAGTGCAGTACCTGGTGCCTTGGTGTCAGGGAGGGTCTGTTTCTGCTACATCTGTGCTGGGCGGGGGCGGCACTGGGTCAAGCACCCTCACAGGGGACAGGTAGTCTGTCTGGCCAACCACACCTCAGTTCTGCCAGTGCTGTCTGGCCCTCTGATGCCATGGATGTCAGTCTCGGCCGAGCTCCACCATGCAGCCAGACAAGGGCAATGGGTACCAACCTCCGTATGAAAATGCCAGAGTGCAGCCTACAGGAGGCGCAGCCAGTGTAGACTTCACCCAGACCATTTTAGGGGATGCGCCGGGCTCTCTGCCTAGATGCCAGGTATCCAAGGTCTGGCCCAGTGCCGTGCAGAGGAGGAGTTAGACGTGCCCATGAAGGATAGTGCTCGTGCTGCTCTGCACTGAGCTTTGACAAGGAGCTGATCCTGCCCTGTCTGGTTTTGCTCGGAGGCCTTGCAGGTGCCAGAGGATAGGGCTCTGCATGAGTCACCATTGCTACCTGCAGCCCTGTGCTCTCCACTGACAGCCCTAGTTTAGATCGTGCCCAGCAGTTTTATCAACCAGGTTATCCATCAGCTGCTGATTGCTACCAAGACACATGTCTATTCTCTCTATATGTGAAATTGGAATAAAAATACTGCTTTTCACTTTAAAACAAGAAGGATTTTTCCTCTAGCATTCTTGGAAATGAATATTGAGATTCCTGAAAAACAGTCTATCTCTTGCTTTTGTGGGTTAGCAAAGTCCAGTCAATAGGATCTCGAGTTAGCCTAGGACTGGGCTGAAACAAGACCTGGTGAGGGCAAAGGCTATCATCCCAGGAGCTGGACTTCCGTCCCCCTTCCCGTCATTCTGGGGAGGTCAGGTTCCAGCAGCTTAGCCTCCGTGGGCCGGCTCCTCCTTGCGAGTTGTGAACAGTTAGTGCCCACTGTGTGCAGCAGGAAGGGGAAGGCGCCAGGGGCGCGAGCAGCCTTCCAAGGTGCAGCACTGCCCACAGGCCTCGCAACTCCTCGAGCCAGGACAGTGGCGAGGAATGCTGACAAAATGCAGGGACTTGGGGAAGGGGCCGTTGCTCACTGTCATGCAGGTACTTGTGCTTTGCAGACAGTGGTGCGCAGCAGTGGGAGATCTGTGCTGTCCCTGCGTCAGTCTGTTTCTAGGCTTGGCTCATTGCCTGAGGACGGTGAAGCCAGCACGTTTCCCTGGTCTCATGTGCACAGAGCGATACCAGTCTCTCCCACACATGACACAGGGGCAGTTGCTGTCTCTGGTGAGGGACGAGGAAACTGTGGCCCCAGAGGTTGTGCAGTTATCATCCAGCGGTGCCAGGACTCTGAGCAGCAGAACACATAGTTCCCACCTCTCCAGTGATGTCCTCTCCCCTCCTCAGGTGTCCTCCCTAGGGCCTCTGTGCATGCTGTTCCCTCTCCCGTGTGCATGGTATGTCCTGCCGTCCTGCCGTCCTGCCATCCCGCCATCCCTGCCTCCTGCCGTGTCTCACGGCTCCTGTGTTGTTCCTGCTCCTGGAGGAGGACTTGGTGCTTCATTCATGAAAGTCTGTTGAGTGGATATAGACGCTCATGGTTCTGTCATTATGTGTGTGAGGGAGCGGGAGTCTGCGGGGTGTGTCTGTGTGTATATGCACGTGCATATGTGTGTGGGTACCAGCTCTGGTACAGAGCCACACTCTTGCTTCTGGGTCGCATCCCACGTCTTCTCATGCAAAACCGAAGCCCCTGTTGGTGTTGGCCTAGCTGAGAGCAGTAGGAAAAGAGTGTGTGAGGGTCGGGGACAGTTGAGTGAGCAGTTCTCAAGGTGCAGTGCACAAGCGAGAGCCTGCATCAGCAGAGAAGTGAGCTTACTGTTTGTTTTCATAAAACCTCAATGTTTGAGTAGAACTGGTAATGTTTTTAAAATAACTTCCTCTCCTGAACAGTCACCTTCCACTGCCATGCACGAGACTGTCTTGTCTCACTCGTTCACTGCAGTGCCCCCACTGCTGGTCTCTGAGAGTTCTGAGGGGGACTCTAACCCAGAGCAGGAGCGGCAAGAACGTGAAAGCAGGGTCTTAGACACAGAGTGATCTTGTGTTCCCGGCACTTAGGGCTGCTGTCGATGCCCCCATTGCATGTGAGAGGGTGGCCTTCTCGCCTTGCCAAGGAAACCTGGCCGGGACCGTGGTCCGGGATCTGGTGACATCACTGCCGGTCTCTTGGATGTCAATGCTGCCAGCTGGCGCAGGCCACAGGTCACAGCCTCACTCGGCTCCTACTGTGCCCTAGATAACCAGTTCAGGATGTCCATTCTGGAGCGGCTGGAGCAGATGGAGAGGAGGATGGCAGAGATGACGGGCTCCCAGCAGCACAAGCAGGCCAGCGGAGGTGGCGGCAGCGGAGGCGGCAGCGGTGGCAGCAGCGGGAACGGAGGGAGCCAAGCTCAGGTGAGTCGCGCCCAGGGCCCTTTCCTGTGTGTTGTTTTCTTCTTCCATGATGCAGCTGGTCCTAAGTCCTTCTCTGCTGCTGATGTCAGTGCTGGATGAAGTCCAAGTACTTCACCGTGTCCACGCTCTGAGCTTTCGAATCT